>VZTQ01007074.1:0-47874 GCA_013400755.1 Pelecanoides urinatrix | reverse complement strand
CCTGTGCTATTTCAAATATTAAATAAGATTGCCATCACTGTTTTTGCAGTGATTGCTACTGGATGTGTCAGAAACTGATATTCAGCATAAAAGGTTGGACTTGGTGATCTTAAGGGTCTTTTGCAACCTAAATGATTCTGTTTCTATGATTTTATAAATGCCATATTTGTATCTATGCTCTATTTTTGTGTGTGTAAAATATGTGTTTTAAATTAACTATTCTGTTTTATCCATGCCCTGAATCAAACCCAGCAGAAACTTAAAAGGATACTATTTTGCTGTCTTAATATCTTGATTGGATCAAAGTAAGGGCAGAACTTGAACCAGTTCACTGTAGCCAGTGGAAGAAGGACTAAAATAAATGCAAATAAACCTATCGAAAATATATAACTGAAATATATGAAACGTGACATATATTATTATATGAATAGTAGACTTTCAACAGGTTTCCAAGCAGAAAGGGGACAACATGAAATGAGATTTTCAAGGGGATATAGCATCTTTTACTAGGAGTGTATCAATTTCTATAGATAAATGGAAAACTACACAAAAAACTTATTTCAGGCCAGAAGGCAGATGATGTCAGCATCCACAAAACTTGCAGGGTTACGCTGTTCACATGCAGCTTCCGCCTTTTGTCCAAAAATCTCTCACCTGACTCTTGGAATGATGAATTAGTTTATGAACTTTGGGTTTGGTTCAGTGAATATATTTTCCCATCTTTCATTGGAATAGATTATATGCTTGAGATTGGATTATTTTTCCTAGTTAAAAGAAAATAAATCCCGTAGAGAAGTACATTTAAAAATGTAATTATCCCCTTCTATGGGAAATATATTACTTTGTGAGATAGACAATTTAATATACTAATTGAATTGAAGCATTGATGGGGCCTGTTCGAAAGCCTATTATGCAATTTCAAAAGGACTCTATTGAAAGAGAGATAAAGGCTTTTAGTCATGAGCAAAGAAATTACTTTTTTTTCAGCATCTAGGGTAGCAGTACTCTTTTGTACCTGTCATATTCACATCTGTGTTTAGGAAAGCACTGCGCAAAACATTCAGCTTAGCAGAGTGAGGCAAGCTCTTTTATGAATATTAACAAAAGACACATTGAGATGAATACAGCACATGTCTGGGAGGAACCCCCTATAGCTTTTTTAAGTGATATCTCTCGAATGTCAAACTATTTTCTGACTTTTGGACCCAAACATCTAGCCACTGAAATTACTAGGTCTATTCACAAACATGGAGTTTAGTGTAGTATTTTAAGAGTTTGTCAGTGAAGGAGAGCAACACAAGTCTCTTTCACCTAACAAGACTACTGTAAATTTCAAATTTTGGCTCTTCATTGAAGCTCCGAGAGAATTAAAAGAGCTAATTGTTACAACCATCAAATATGTTATCTCTTAGTATCCCATGCATTAATAGAAGAGCTTTGAATTTCAAATAATTATTATATTAGCTTAACAAGAAAAAGATTTTAAACAGCATGTTAAATTTTCTTAAATTATTCATATTGCCTTCTGGTTTTCAAATAAAAGTGAGATTTAGATGTAACCTTTGACTTCAGAATTGCAGGCTAAAAGAAAAAAAATCAAATAACAAAACACTGTGAAAGTTTGACAATAATTGTTGTTTAGAGGGCATATGCCTGCTAATCTCTGAAATGTAAGAAACTTTGTGTGTCTTACCTATTAAAAAATACTAGGTTTTATGGAAATTACTCATTACTTAATGTGTGAGTCATGGCTTATATTTCTGTAAGTAACAGAAATTTTTGACCCATAGAGTCTTTATTATCAATGGTATATCAGAAAAAAAAAAAAATCTATCAGCATCAGAGCTTTGGTTGAATTTAAGAGGACACAGATTTACTAGAAGCAGAAAAAGTAGAAATTAAACAGAACTGACAGAAAATGGGAAGTGTGAAAGGGAGGGAGGAGAAAAAATAATTCTGAATATTTTTAGTTCTGCTCTTTGATCTCCTTTATTGACTCTGTAAAATATCACCAGCAGAAAAATCACGTATAAAATTTCACAGAAAGAAGAAAGCAAACATAGGTTAAATATAGATACAATGCGTAGAGAGGATTTATCATATCTTTTACTTTCTGGTGTAGTTAAACACATAGATAGACATCTTTAAATGGTTTTGAAAAATGACTGCTTTATACAGTTGTATGGCCACTGAACGTTTTGTTCATTAGAAAAGCTCCACCTCTAATCTCCTGAGGGAATAGCACATAGGCAAACTACTTTTTAAACATGATTAGGGAAATACACTCAATAATGTCATAAAAGTTTAGGAAACGCAGTTGTGTATTTGGGGCAAATCCTACCTTTTTGCAATGCAGCAGATTGGTTTGATCGCCTGACTGCGACTGCCTCATTCCTGGTTGGTCTCTTCCCCTCTGCCCTCTCTTGCCTTGGACCTCTCAAGGCTTCTACCCACCAGAGGGAAAGTCACCAGATGTACTTCTTTACTGGCCTTTCACATGCAAGAGTTGTTTAAACCAGACCTTGCCTAGTAAATTGCATGTGCTGCTCCTCCAACCCTCATCTGTACAGACATCTTTCTTCTCGTCTGCAGCCGCTTCAGGGTCTTGTGACAACAACAGCAGTTGTTTCCATAACAGATCAGCTTTAGGAATGCATTCTTTTTATATCCAGACATCTTGTAATGCAAGTCAGCTGCAAGAAAATAGGGGTGGGTGACATCATTAAGTCAGCTGAATTTGTGCAAACCACCAGCAAGCATTCTGTGGAGCCCCAGTGGTTCCTAGGCTATAGTTTGTGAAATTCTGGTCTGTGAAAAATCTTGTGGTCTGCCTACATGTTTTGGCAATATTTGTTTGCATTCAATGGGAAGTCTACCTTTGGTTTGGAAGAAGGATGTGATGATTAGAGGAATCCTTGCTGAAGATTGTGCAAAAAGTAAACTGTAAGTGTAGGAGACACTGACTAGTCCTGCCAAGCCATTTCTTCCTATGATCACTTCATTGTTTTATTTGGGTAAAAGACTATTGCTCTTCTCCATTGTTTCCTTTAAAGAAGTAGGATACAACATGACAGCACTATATTGTACTGCACCACCGTACAGCATATAGTATCTCAGGTTCCAAGTGAAACAATTATTTCCATATGATTTCTGTGTTCCAAAAGGTGATTCACTGTGTCCTACTCTCATATGCATAGACTTGGAGCAATGTTTACATTTCTTTTATGGAAGAGAATGAATATGCACATTTTAATGTTCATAATGAATGAGCTTTTTTCTATGTAAAGGAATATTTCACAGGATTGAATGTAGCTTGCTTTATACAAGGAGTTGACAGGCACTGTCTAAAGCTATTTAACTTTCCTGTCCCTGGATGATATCAGAACAATGAATTTATTTGTTATCACAAAGGAAATATTTTTACTTCTACAGACCTTAATGTAGATAAACCCTTGAGTTTATCATATGAAGTGGTAATAACTTGAACCATATTTGAACTACTTATGGTCATATTGCTCAGTATTTTGTTAAATGGATTGTGCACATGAAGTGCTTTGATATTCCTGATGTGATGTGTAGGTGCGGGTATTTACAGCTATAGCACAGACTGAGTCATGTCACAACTAAATGCTAACCTTGGCTGATCAGTCTTAGATCATGGAAGATTTACAAAGCTTCAGTTCAGAAATGTTCACCTGCTTTCCCACCACTTACTTGCCTTAGCAGGGAGGACATCTAAGCACTATTCGTCAGTCAGCATGCACTGTATTGCCATAATTATCTCATAAGACCTCATCTGTAGTCACTGCATCATACTGTGAGAGCCAGGTACTCTTAAGACAGACAGACAGACACTTATTTAGTTTGTCTTGTGATATACTGCTTTTTCCAATGTTTTTCTCATGGATTTTTGTTAAGCAAAACACCCAACACAACAAAAACAGTTGTTCCATTTCTGCAGTTTCAAGTCTTTACTTATAAACTTTGCATCCGTGTTTTTGGCCTCAGCTCAGGTAATTACATTACATACTTAAAGCGACTAAGACTGTTTGAAACCTTCATTTGTGTTGTCTTCTCTCAGGCAGCTGTTCTGGGCATTGCAGGCACATGAAATACAGTGTATATAACATATCACTTCTTACTTCCATCTGACCTTTTGGAAAAAATGAAATTTCTGGTAGATAAAAAGGGCTACTGCTTATGGATTAGTTCCACGCTCACCTACCATTATCATTATATCCAGAAGAGACTAGCCTAAGAAATTGAAGTGCAAAACTCTCTTCACAGTACTGAAATGCTAGCTTAAAGGCCAGTCATGACATATACAGATAAGGCAAAGATGTAAGGCAACTTGTAAATTCAATATCTGCTCTCACTATTTTATTTCTGCTGAATGCCATTCTTCATTGACTTCAATAGTGCTACTCCTGGGATAGATGGATAGTACACAAGAAAGATTCATTCATTATTTTGCTGTTTTAGAAATTTTAACTACTGAAATGAGAAGCATCGACTGTCAGAGACCCATGGTCTCTGTGCCTGCTCTTGCAGACAAGACTAACTTGTAATGCCCTGTTAGACATGCAGCCAGTTCTGCAGGATGAGGCTCATAGGCTGTCTGCTTTTTCCTGAAAGGGAAGGAATGCCTCTGGAGCTGCAATTTGGGAACCTCTATACCTCACTATACCGTACCCTAAATAGTGAGCATCCAATCAAAACCACTATTGGATTTCTGCATATTTCTGTTGCTCACAGGAATTAAAGTTGTAAGAGAAAACAAAACTGTAATTATTGGTTTTTTTCTGTGTTTATGAGCACAAACACCCAGTTATGATCACCACAGCTCTTTTATCATAGAATCATGGAATCATATAGTTTGGCTTGGAAAGGACCTTTAAAGGTCATCTAGTCCAAGCCCCCTGCTATGAGCAGGGACACCTTCCACTGGACCAGATTGCTCGAAGCCCCATCCGACCTGACTTTATTATATGCTTTGCTTAGAAAGACGATTCACTAAACAAAAGCTTGATGCTTTCTCCCCCTTTGCTCCCCATACCTTCTTTTAACAACTCAAATTTTTAATTTAGTTTCTAATTTCACTTCAGCAGAGGAGTATTTTCACAGCTGTTAAGGCAATTCTAATAAAAAATCTTGACTATGTGTTAACAGAGAAAGTAACAGTCAGTCTTATGTAGCAAGCCTTAGTATGTGGCCTTTCTCTCTAACACCCAACAAGTGGGACCCTAATTGTACAGCAAACCCTTTGCATTTATCTTTTAGACAGCACACATGTATTTATTCAATAGCTCTTTTTAGCTTTTTGCCTTAAATATTGTTCAAGAAAAAAAGTTCTGCAAATGCTAGAGAAATGAGCTTTGTTACAAAGCAAAATTGAAAATGAATTATTTTATCTATTTGATATGTTCCCTTTATGAAGACTTGTGCAAACAATTAAATTTGTGCAATCAAAACTTCATTATATCAATTTTTTATTTACTGATTTATTGTTACATTAATTAATCTGCATTTTGATGATTGTAGGAATGTTGATGAGTATAGAAACATTAGCCTATAATTCCCATAGATTTATTAGGAGTTGAAGGCAAGGATTTCTGAGATTTACCCTTCCTCTTTCTGCTAGTCTTTATCTGTTCTTCCCTATCTCAGTGCTGGAACTCCTAAAATCCCCTTTTCATGCTGTCCCATCATAAACCATGACCTGACATCGAAGGAGTATCCCCATCATGTTGCCTGATGCAGAGCTGCAAGAGGCATATTTGTAACACACAATGTGATCATTGGTATACATCTCTTCAACCAAAGAAGGGCACTTCTGTCAGGCACTCATAACTTACAGAAACCAAATTATTTCCATTGTAGCTAAAATACACAGTGCATATCTTCTTGCCCATCAGCAAGATAGATTAAATTCAATTTTAGGGTAGAATTGTGTATAGAAAATCTATGGGGAAATACAGTCTTTATACCATCTCTGTAAATCCAAGATACAGTATTATGCATATTTTCTGAAGCCAAGAGCCTTGATGAAGAATGCCCAACCTGCTAGCACTTTCCTCCTTTAAGGAGCTGTGTAGTCTCTACCCCGTTAGATACAGGCATAGGGGCTCAGACAGATGCAGAAAGATGCTTTTCCTACCCATTTCTTTATGTAGCCACACTAGACCAGGTATAACTTTTTCCCTCTCAAAAAGCTTGGTCTTCTGTGTTTCAGTTTTCAAGAGGCCTCTAGATCTTCCATATAAACATCTTCCCATATAAACAAAGACTAAGTAATTATATCAAGGCTTGCATTAAAAGAAAAAAAAATAGAAAAGGCACAGAAGTATAGGTGTAGAAAACTGCATCCTGTGATGCAGCTGCCGGAGAAAAACCCTCAGGATCTGATGCTTGACTTCTTGACCTGCTTTGTAAAAGGAGGAGACATCTTGCCAGCACCAGGTGCTAATATAACTCCATCAGTGTGAATGACTGTTGGCCCCACTCGATGACACTGTTTGAGTTTGCTGGTTTCAGTTCTGTACAAAGTTGCAGTCAGCTTACTCATTTGCCAGTTTTGAATAGGTTCAAGGTTGTAACCCCAGCCCCGTTGAAACTGATGTTAGTGAGACCAGGATCAAACCACTGTATACTAGCTAAACACAGGTAAAAAATGGAGAAAAAGGAACCAGGAAACTCCAGAAGTTGAGATAACTTTAAATATTGGGGATTCAGGAATATGCATTTCCTCTTTATTTGATAGCTCAGTCAAATCTGATTAGTTTAATGATTATTTAGCATAATCTCACCAATTTTAATGAGCTGATTTGGCATTTGTGCAGTTGCCACATGTGTCTCCAAGATCTATCAATTCTAATTGCCCTTACATAGTGGACCCAACATAAACTGTTTCCAGCTTCAAATCAGACTTGGCAGCTGCGACACACACACCAGATTTCTATCTCTTCTGGGGGGCGAGGAGAGCTATGAACTCCTAGTTACTGCTCTGAGAGATATCCCAGCCCTGCCAACAGGGAAAGCCGAAAGCTTGCTTCAGCCAAAGTCTTGTTGTTGTCAGCTAATTGTCTTCCAATAGTTAATCTTCATATATTGTTGTGCTAGCTAAAATAAGTAACAATAAGTTTCATGAACTTCCACTTTACTTAATCTGTGAAACATGAAGATAAAGAGTTTGATCATCACTTTTCAAGATCCCTATCTAGAAGGTGATAAATTCCCCTTGTTTCCAAAATAGGCTTTTAAGGCTGCCCAAAAATGGCAGATGAACCCAGTGTACAGCAAACAGAAGGAGATTGTCAGTCTGAACTGTTGGGTCCCAAGGACTATGCTGTCTTGACAGGCTTTATTACCCTCCGCTTCCTCATTACACTTGAGCTTCTCTTTTTTTCCCCAGTAGAGGAAATAAGTTAGGGGGAGGAATGAATGTTTTGTGTGGGAACAAAATGTAAAATGAGAAAAGAGTATCACATAAAAATTCCAAAGACTAAGTTGAAACCAGTGTTATATTCTCCTCCCCTTTGAGCATTTGAAAGTATTAGCTAGAAAACATTTATAAAAGGTACCTCAATTATTTCTAAGGAAGCAGGAAAAGGACAAAAGACATGAAACACAATATTAGTGTCTGTGTCTATTATGCATTCTGTAAGGCTTCAAGGAGGTTGAGTTAAAAATGGAGGCTTTTATTTCCTTCCCTCAGAACAATGGAAACATCTTTTGCCATTCTGGTAAACCTGGATGAGATAAAAGCAGAAAATAAAGAAAAAAAATTCCACTTCCTTGAGTACTCTGGTCCATTTGGGGAGTCTGGTTTATATTACGTAAGAGAGAGGGGGAAAAAAAAATTACATAATAGAAATATTTTAGTTCACACTGTTCCTTTTTTTTTTTTTCCGATGAATAACATGCATGTTGCAAGGCAAAAAAGAGTGAAGGGCAGTAGTTCAGATTTCCTTATATGCTCCACTGATACACTGAAATAAAGCTTACAGTTTATTCTTCTTACATCCTCCTCAAACAAATCTTTATTAATTCTCTGTTTATAATAGAACACATTGTGTGTTCTCATAATAGGCCATATCCTGCTATCAATATTTTAACAGATCCCCCATGGACTGTAATGTGGAGTCTGCTAAAAAATTGATGGCACCATTATGTTTAACTGCAATTATATTTATAATTAAATTATTCTTTTTGTATTCATTCAGATTTCTGTTCATGAGAAAAAAAATGCCCTGGTTAAACTAATTAATTGTGAACACATTGTGTTTTGTTTATTTTGGTAATGTTTGCTTTAGTCTGAAAACCTGTCAAGAATGTTCATGCTTTCCTGCTATGGATTAACGCACAAAAGTTCAGCAGCTTAGCACAGATTCAGAAGATGTTGCAAAAGCCATTTGCCATAATTATAGGAAGCAACTGTTGTAACAAAGTATGATATATCTACAAGTAGAGCCTTGTTGAATAAAGCTGCATAATAGAGAGGAAGGAAGGCTAGAAATTGCAGAACAGTAAACCTATGATAAAAACTGAAGTACAAGAATTTATGAAAAAATCTTATTTTTGGCCTTCTGACTTCCATCAGGGTTCACAGAGCAAGGGAAAACAGTCCATGAAATCTCAACAAATTACTATGAAATCTCCACTCAAGAGCTATCTGTTTTAGAAGAAATTCTGCAATTTAAAATTAAGCACACGGATTTATTGTGAAAAATACACTGAGCAATTTATTTAATGGGCAACACTTTCCAATATAAGAGAAAGATTAGGGTAAATTTCTGGATTGTATTACATTGGAATAAGCCTTTTAACTACAGTTTTCCTTTATTGACCACCTTAAACCCTTATTTCTGATTATTTCCTACCACTGACAGATGGAATTAGTGTATTGCTAGCTGGATTCGATCCTGTTCTTTCTCTTTTGTTCTTTCTGTTTCTTGTGGTAGCTTTTTGAGTTTTTCTTTCCTTCCCTCTCTTTGGTGGTCTGCAGGTTTTTTTTACCATGTTTGAGCACTTCAAAAACTTTTAATGTACTAATTTTCAGAAACCATCAGGAAGATAAGGTATGACTGGGTTACTATCAATGCATAAGATGATCAAAAGCCTTGTGAATACAATCTTTGGATTTTTTTTTTTTTTTTGCATGATATACACTAAATATATTTAAGGTTCCTAGCCTCTCACACTTCAGAAATACATATGTAAGTCTATTTCCAAATGTGGGGGTTTTTTTCAAGTGTTCAGAAACAGTATTATAGTAGGTGTATATACCTATATATAGGCTTGATAGATACATTTTTTTAAAGCACCTAATTTTGAATGGCTACATTATTATGTATGCCTCAGACAGTTTATTTCAGCTCATAATAGAAAGCAGGATAAGCCAACTGAACAATTTGAAGAACAGAATGAACATGTTGCTTCGCCCTTCTGCAGTCTTTTAGAGAATTTGGGAGGCATTGGCCTAGGTTCTCTGAAATGCTGAGTACCTCTCACACAAACATTAGAGAGAGTGGGGGGTTCTGAGCATCTTGATTTTAAACAGAAAAACTCTTGTTTCTGGCAGAGTTTCTGACAGGAATGGAAAATGACAGGTTATGAATGACAATTATTGTAATGAGAATGGAAAACAGCTCCATCTTAGCTTCCTGTCTTCACCATGTTAAAGCTGGGCTTTTGTATCTCTTCTTGGCTGCAGTGGGAGGACACATATAGTATTCCTTTTTATGCTGCAGTGCATTCAAATCATTATTCCGTAAATATCACTGAAGGATCTGTTGCAGTGACAACATGCAGTTTCAATATTGATCATCCATCATGTGACTCAGTCTATGTACATAGATCCATTTGGCAAGTGATTTGCAGAGGTACGTACTCCCAAAATCAGATCTTACCTTTGCATGGCAACTAACCTATTAATTTATGAAAGAACAGGAAGCAAAATTTTCTCGTCTTTACTTCTCAGCAGCAAATCAAAATAATCTTGCAAGTCTAGGAACTGTTTCCCGTGCTGTATACAGTGCTACAGAATCAATATACTCAAAGTCAGTTGCTTTATGAATTCTTTGGTCTTGCAAACCAGAGAAGACACCCAAGAGTTTAAACAGTTTTCTTATTTATGTATAGAAGTTAATTTATAAATGTGTGTAGATGTGTTTATGTATAGAAAATCACCTATTCCATTTATCCCAGGTTATAAATGAACCCTATTTCACCAAATTAAAGAATCCAATATCCCATAGTAGAGGAAAGCTCCTGCTCTTTACAACTGCACAAACAAGATGTCAGTTTGTCAAAAAGTGCAGAATAAGGAAAGGATAATCCTTCTCTGTTCCATATCCTGGCACATAAGAAGTGCTGCAGTGGTGGTGCACTCTTGCCATGTATTTTTGGGCCACCAGTATAAGACATGAATCAAAAATATTTGCAGCAAGATCTTTTTCTAGAGTGTCTGTCTTTACATAGATCTTTCAGTCTGCTAGTTGGTATAAACCTGCAATATGAGAAAATATCTTGAAAAATCTAAAAAAACTATATACAAAACTAAATTTGTACAACACAGTGCAAGTGGACATGCTTAATCTGGTTTGCTTATAGTTGCTTTCAGAAGATCTGCTTAGAAGTCCTGTATGCTGATATGTCTTACTGATAAGAGACAAGACAGTAATAACTAGACTATGCGGTATTTTTTATGATTACCAGAGGCTTGAACTTAGCATTGCCCCTTTTGTGCTTACATCTTAAAGACGATCCTACTTGCTGTTTATGCTGTAACATGATATTAAGTAAATAGATAAAAAAGCTTAATTACAGTTTCAAGGCAGATGCACCAATGTCTGTTATTGTCGAGATGCAGATTTTGTATATGTGCAAATTTTGCACTAACATGTAAAATAGATGGAGGATGATCTTTAATACTATTTAGGAACATTATATATTTCACATAAACTATTAGAGTTCCTAACTTTAATAAAGGCACTAAGTTTCTGTCATAAAGCTGATCCTATTAGCTACATGATGATAAGCCTTCAGTACCATTTAAATGAACCATAATTATAGTTAAAGCTGAATCTCAACACCTACCTTAGCTGATTACCATATAAAATCAACAAATAAGCATGTCTTCAAAGGAATAAAATTAAACCTCTATCACCTACCAAACCCGTATGACTACTCCAGCAAAGTTGTGGGAAAAGCATTATAAAATAATTTAGTGAGATATGTTGTGAGACAGACAATACAATATTCCTTTTGTATTACATGGTAGAGCACAGAAGCTTTAAAGCTCATAAACTGACAATTCAGCTAGTGTTGAATTGCCCTTGGCTGGAGTAAAAGCCAAGGGAACAGATTCTGCACCTTACTTGGTCCTCTATCCCAGACAAGTACAGGTAGCCATATCCTACATTCTGATGCTGTCATGCAGAGGGCATGCAGAAGTAGAAGAGGGCAGAAATAAAGCCTCCATGTTTCAGGTATTTACTGCTTACTTGTGGTAAAGGTCCTGAGATTGATTTTTGTCAGTTTGAAACAAAATTACATGCTCCAGATATGGGTAAAGTAGAAAAAATTCTAATAACCAGTCTTGTGCTGCTTGTAGGAGAGCTAACACTAGCATATAATGGTAACCTATCAATAACAGTATGCACTTACCCTTTTAATGCACTGCTCCAAGAAATACTGTGGATTTTGACGGGACAGGACTTTTTTTTGTGAGAATCTGATACAGATTTTATATCTCAATCATGTCTTAAAAATGGATCCACCTAATCAAAGGCTTACATTCACCTTGTCATCTCTTACTCAAAGCTTAGCATTCAAGCAACGCAGCAAAACCACCTGTGTTCTGAACTCAGTGGGATGTGAAATGCCAGTATAGCAAGAAAACACCATTCCTCCATGTAGAAACAGACCATCAAAGATGTCAAGATTAATTATAAAGTGGGCTGTCAGAAGTACTATCTGCACTGAAAAAACAAATAGCAAACAAATTTCAAAATGGAAGTAAAATGCATTTTTTATACGTTAAAGACTAGCTCTGAATTCATTTCTTTGTCACGAGCCACAACTATGCCATCTGGTAGGAGAAGGAAGCTCTTCAGGTTCTAGTCACAGTGCATACAGTTGGCTCAGCTGAAGACGATGTCTATACTGCACATTGCAGTACATTGTAGAACTGCCAGAGTTATGTATAAATAGAGGAGCTTGAATACTGTGGGTAATAGAACCAAATTAGCGATGATTTCTGCTTGGGTTAGTATGTACTGCTTTTCATCATAGGATTTGTACATTGAAATGCCAATTCAATTAGCTTCAATGGAAATGTTGCTATATTGCTTCTAGTATCCAGTCTAGTGCCAGCACGACTCTATGTAAACTATCAGGGTTATGCTGAACCAGATTTTGTAGGAGTAATTAATATAGATCGTTATATTGAATATATGCTACTCCAGTTATGTAAGGGTCAATTTACCCTTACGCTAGTAATCTCAACAAGCCTGTTGCTTCTCACAGGCCCAGACTAAGGATGTTGCAGAGGAATTGCCACGGCAATATCTCATGGGAACCATTAACCTTTGCTGCTGACAAAAAAGGCATGGAAAGCACGCTCAGGAAGTTAACAAGTGGCACTGAGCTGGGGGAGCAATTTTTATGCTGGAGTGTACCTGTCCACTTTTGTGCTTCCAAAGACATTGACAAACTGGAGTGAATCCGGTGGAAAACCACCAGGCAGGCTGGAGCAGATAGTGCATGAGGAGAAGCTGAAAGACCTAGGTTTGTTCAGTCTGGAGAAGAGGAGGCTCAGGAGAGTCTCATTCGTGTCGTTACTATTTCATGGAAGGCTATAGAGAAGATGGAGCCAGAATCTTCACAGTGTGCGCAGCAAAAGGAGGAGAAATAATAGACACAAACTGCATCAAGGGAAATTCTGACTAATGAAAGGAAAAAAAATCTTCACAGTGAGGGTGGTCAAACACTGCAGCAGGTGGTCCAGAGATGTTGCAGAGTCTCCATCTTTGGAGATACTGAAAACTCAAGTGAATGGGGTCTTGAGTAATGATCTAACTGAAGTTAGCCCTACTATGAGCACGGTGCTGGACCAGGTAACCACCAGGAGTCCCTTCAAACTGAAATTATTCTGTGTTTCTGTGATTTTTAATGGACTATGGAGTTTCCTCTGGCTGTGAGACATACATACTCATGTCCATGCATCTAAACTCTCTTACCCTCAGAAGGTGATCACATGCAGACTGATCACTGGAAGCAATCCCTGGCCCATGCTGTCAACTGAACTGGTCGGGAAAAGGTTAGCTGGAGAATGTCCAAATCACACCAGGGAGTTTGGTAACGTTTAAAACTATGGAAGTTGATCAGCCCTGTTTGTGCCCTCTTTAGTTATTAGTTTGTGTATAATCATACCAATGAGGGTAAATAATGTAGTTTATAATCAGATGTGTTCATCTAAGTGAGTTCATCCCATCTGTATATGTTTTATATATAAAACATTTAAACAGTTGCTATAGTGTCTCGATTCCATTAACAGGCTTTCTGCTATCAGAATGTAAAGATGAATTAGTAAAGTGCCCTGTAAATATAATTCATTTCTATCTAGCTGAAAATAGCTATGTAGGTCATGGATGTTTAGAATTCTTCTCATTTGGAGGAAAAAAAAAAGTATTTTAATACACATATGTGATTTTGTGGTTTTCCTAAGGCTGACTTGATTTGAAAAAGTATTGTCTAAACAGAAAGTGTGGTGATTCATTTTGGTTGAAATACAAAGGCCTTTGGTACAAAGTATTTATCCACCAACTGGTTTGAAAGGCTTCTTTCTGTTTTTAAGTTGTCATACAGCCAAATTCCTCTTTCAGACAGAAGCATGTGGCTACCCTGCAGTCAGCAGATATGAAGTCATTGGAAGCTGTTTGTAAACTTAGAATGGTACAATTTGGCTCAAACTTTTTAGTACTTCTGCCTAGTCTTTTTCAACAAATTATTAAATAATCTCAATGCAAAGCTTTATTCTAAATGCTTTTTCATATATTTTGTGCAGCTGACTGATACGGATCATGTAACACTAATGAGTGGCTGACCTTGCAGTATGATCAGTAATCATTGTTTTTTGAAAGGAAAGGCCCTTTGGGCTCAGCCTTGCAAAGTGCATAGCATTATGGTTTTAGTTCTGCCAACTTGTTCACCATATAGTTGATACTAAACATCTGAGTCAGCTCACAGAAATAATGAGGTTGCTCTTGCATTCAAAGATAAACACACACTAAAACACTTCTCTGGGTACAGCACATATCTTCCCACAGGACTGGCTTTCTATCTGATGTGCTTATGCATAAGCATCACCTTGGCTGCTGCTCTAGTAAACTACAGTATTACTCTTCTCAGAATGGCTGACAGCAGCTTGGGAAATATGGATTATAGTACCTGTCAAGAATTTATACTACTGTTTGCTAAGTAAATTAAAAAGGTCATAACCACAATTGACACTGATGCACAGGCATAATCAATTGTCTGCATTGTACATTCATATAGCAATGATCAAGTTGGAGGGCATTTCCTGTAGGTTAATAGCTAGCTGATAGTCCTAGCTCATTTACAGTTATAATGAGAAAGATAAAGTAAGTTTGATTTTAATAGTGCTGCAGTTACAGTGCTAGAAGTACATGTTATCCAGAGCAATGCTAGAAAATAGAAACTGTGTGGTTGAATTCTCTCTCACAATTGAGGAGTGAAGACTGCTGTTCAGTGAAGATGCAGTCAGATCCTTCTTTCCTAGGATATATATAGGAGATATGATTTTTGGAGATTTTCCAGAGCTGCAAGTTGTCTTTCTCCTGTTTTGCCTTTTATTTAGGAGATGCACGACTTTGCATCAGACCCAAACAAACTACTTAGGCTAGAGTAACATGAAGTCCTTCACTCTGTCTTATTACTTGCTGCTCTTATTGCAAGCTTTAAACATGAACCGCATCATTACTTTTCATCAGAGTAGTTTATTTTATAAACCAACCACAGCTTCACATACAATGACATTCAAATAACCATGCCAAGCCTGCTTTTTTGTTAGGTGTCTCCAACTGGCAGTGAGAAGATTTAGGAAATTTACTGATTTGTTTTGAAATCCATGTAGCTGATGATAAATAGATTCTGCGAGTTGCTGCGGTGCAGGGTGCCTCCCTGTCCTCTTCTGCAGGGGCTGGCTGGATGTCCTCCAGTAAAGGTTAGGTTGTTGTGCTTACTCCTCCTTTAATGCATGGCTAGCAGATTGGCCAGGGCAGACTTCCCAAGGGTACATTGTAAATGCCTTTTCAAATTTGAAGAGCGTAATGGTGAATTAGCATATTCACTACTGAAGAGGTTGCTGACTGAAAATTAGCAAGTCACAGACCTTTACTGCTAACTCTGGCATCCATTAAGAAAACGCTTGATCTCCCTCTCTCTCTCTCTGTCATTTCAGAGTACACTGTGGGAAAGAGAAGTTCCAATTGAAATTCAAGCCAAGTAAAACAGAGGAGAAAAATGTTGTTTTCTGTGAACTGAAAAACTAGTTTACAAGTTTGCGTAGATGGAGGGGGCTCCAAAGGGCCAAACTTTTGAAATCCTTCGTGCTGTTTGACAAATATCTAAAAATACCAGTGAACTTGACTTCCTTTTTTTTTTTTTTAAACTTTGGCCGTTCTGCTACAGTTTAGGGTATTTGGCATTGATTACAATAAAGAACTTATCCATAATATGATTTAAAAAAAAACCCAAACCTTAAGTCACTTGGTTAAGAAACCAGTGTACTTACTCATTTCCATGTAATATATAGATATAGTTTGAACATTTTAATATCCTCAAGTGCATTCCTGTGCCCACAACTACTATTAGTGGATGCTGATGACAGAGCTTGAGAACAAGCTCTATCATGGAGTATCTATGATACTATGAGTGATACTATGGAGTATCACCCAGTTTAGCTGGAATGCACACACTAAAGGGTCTGAGACAAGCTACCATGCTTAACAGATCTGTAGAAAATTTGATGGATATTACTAAAAATCTGCGAAAGAAACACTATAGCACATTAGTAGTAATGTGCCATAGTAAATGATGTACACTCAGAATATTTTTCCTGTGATTTGCAGCCTTTAATTACATTGACTAATTGCATAGCAGGCTTCAGGGATAGAAAAATGAAAAAAAAAAAAAATATTGGAAGATCCTCTGGTAATATTGCTAATGGACAATGTGCATAAGCATTAAGAAATAGGACATCTATGATAAATGTAATTTGGTTACATACTAAATGTAAATAAGAAAATACAGCTGGGCAAGGAATTCAGAATCTGCTAGTATCCATTTAGGGTTGCAAGGGCAAGGGCAGAATTTGGGGCTTATTCCTAATTTTCTATCAATATATGGCTTGTGTCAGATTACCCCTGGCCTAGTAACTCATTGATCTTTACTGACAGCTATGGCTGACCTTCACATCTTCCTCAAGTCCATACTCAGTGATCATTAATGTTTTAATGACTCCTCTCCAGTGCCCCTGGAAAACCAGCTTCATTCCTGGTATCAGGAATCAACAACATTCCTTTTTGCCAAGTTTTTAGAATTTATGTGTAAGAGTTTACTTGAGCACAGGAAGTTTTTAAGCATTATCATAAAAGTTCAATCCTCTTGACTTGCAGCACTTCTCTTCCCCAACCCTTCTCTTGATTGTGTAAGTAGACACAACTCAGAAAGAGAGAGGAGTCACCCACAGTCTAGTTACTGAAAGAGTCTTACCATAAGGGACAAATGCAAAAAAAAAGTCTTCGCATAAGGGACAAATGCAAAAAAACCCATTTGCCTAAGCATGTTTGCATACATTCCTGTTCAATCAGGTACATAAAGAATGTAACGTAAAATCATTTAAAACACTGTTGAGCAATTAAAAGTAATAGTTCTTAAGAAACCCCAGAGAGCACAACATTGAAATTGTGCTCAGAAATACTGTTTTTTCTCTCTTTTGTTCACTTTTCATCAGGAATATCAAAACAATGCATTTCTTTTTAGATTGTTTGACTTGAATTGGTATACTGCATTTCATTTCACTGTCTCCAAACATTTAACTTTGCGTCATTTCAATACTTTTGGGGGGTGGGGTGGGGTGGGGGGGGTCTGCAGTGGTGCCCACAGATTTTGCATTTTGGAGGGCAATGTCTTATTTTTTTCCTCTACACTGACATTCCTGATTGAACTATGTCTGTCTTCAATAAATCTAAGGCAGATTACTTTCTGCCTGAGCATCAGAGTGCACAGGAGAGTCAGCACAGCTGACTGTGAACCCTGGAAGGAGATGATACTTTGACTTTAGTACACCTTGGCTGCTCATGGGGCTGTAGCTGAGTTAATACTAACCTAACCATCTTAGGTACTGACAAAATGTGGCTATGGCAGCAAGTAACTCAGTGCATGTTGACATCACCTGACAAATTCAGTAAATACCTGGGAGGCTAGTACAGACTGAGTTCTCTGTTGCCATGACTACACACACTACCATCTTCTAAAACCAGTGTCACTATTTTGGTCCTTTCTTAATGTCTGCAATGGAACAAGCCTGAAAACAATAACAAAAAGTAAATTTCATTTCACATGCTGCTTGTACTCTGGGTTATGAGATGTTATGAAAGTATAATTTGTCTTAAAAAAGAAAAATCACCACACAAGGCACTAAAATGCCAGAGTTGGTTTCCACTTTTGCCTAAATTGTATGAATGGTTTATTCAAGATTTGCAAACACTATATCTTGAGTACAACTGGCTTTTTCACTTGCAGCTACTCAAACACAACATGATTTTATATAATAGGAGTAGCATTTAACCCACATAAAAAAAAAAAAATCATAATCTGACAAAGTGCTAAGTAAACTTTAGTAGTCCTTTTGACAGACCAAGTGAGACTATCCAGAAGCTTTCTTAAGATATTGTTTAGTACAGCATTTTAAGGAAAGAATTCACTGAAGCTTATGTAGTAATATGTAGCCAGAGAGTGACATAAGGCCTTGCTGATGACATAAGATGAGAAAATATAAAAATATGCAACTGATTATAAAAACATAGTAGGGGAACTGCCTTTTAGGTTGTTTCTGAAGTGTCAGGCTTAAACAGTTCTTACAGACGTGGCTGGAAAGCAACTATGGGAATATAAAATCTTATTACTTCTACTGGACAGCTGTCATCATTGGTCTGCGTATTTTGCAGCTAAGCGATTATTATATACCTCAAAACTTGAGGACTAGCTGAAAGAGCAAGAGTCTATGACCAGGACACAGAGACAAGGGGCCCAGTGCAACAGTGTTTTGCCTTCCTGGAAGCACTGTGAAGGTGGGCCGCTTCTTCTCCTACAACAACAGTGCACTGCAACATAAAGAATACATTATTACCTGGTTTTATCATTTTTAGCATTAGCAATAGTCTGAGAAATTTAATTGTAATCATTCAGAAGAAAAAAATAGGAACTTTTCAAAGTAAAAAAGCTCAAAGCTTCTTCTGGAGCTGATCCGTAACATGCCTTATTTGCTGCTTTTGTGACTATCCATCTCTTAATAAAGTATCAAGACTCAATTATATTACGAACTATTTAATTCCATAAACTCCTGGGAAACTGTGTTTTTAGAGATGATCACTATATGTACAAAAGCTGAGGATAAAACAAAGTACCAGCCATGTAATCGACTTGCTGAGCTATTTAGGCAAATCCAGAGATATCACGTCACCAGAAAAGCTTGAGCCTGGTGGTCACACTGGAGGATATCAGATATTTATATAACTCTTTTCAATCTTTATGGAAAATGCAATGAAAGTTTTCTGAAATTTTCTGCTGATTCTTGCTGGAACTTGGATTTTTTTCCAAGCCAAGCTCCTGTTTCCTAGGGCTATTGTCTTTCAGTAGAAATCAACTTAGATCAGCCAAAACTAACTAGTAACCAGCTGAGTAGTTTCACAAGTCTGATGGTATATGAAGTAAGTGATGAAATACATTTCTTTTACCAAAATAGGAATAGGTGAATAATTTTGTTAATAGAAAGCAGGTTTTTCTTTTAGCTAAGTTTGGCTCAGGAATGAAATCCAATTTATTTATCTGACTTGAACCGTTAAAGCCTTCATGTGACATCTACTTAGCCTCAACCAAAACTTAATTACAGGTGTGCTGTTGACCTGCTACAAGCATTTGCTATTCAGATCCAAGTCTAAAGTTTCTATATTACATTAAAACAGTAATGTAAATGAAACAGCTTACCAAGACTCAGATTTAACTAGCCAACATCCATACAAATCTCTGTGTCTAATGTTTGGTGCTAGGACTTCATGATGACTTTTGACCATACATGTGTAAATTCACATAGTTTTATATTAGGAGGCGAACATATCAAATGAATTATTAATAGAACAGCAAAAAAAGGAACTAAATCGTTATGCATGGAGTGAAATTTGTGCTTATCTATAAAAAGAAAAAGTTTAATCCTATGCTTCATTGGGCCATACAAGGAAAATATTTATAATCTGTTTGAAGGGTACTGCTTCATTAACAGAATTCAATAGGTAAAAAAAAAATTCTTTTTTGAAAAAACACAGAGCACCCATAATTTATACCTACATTTTCTCTGATACACTTCTGCATTATTTCATAACTTTGGCTTTATCATACAAGGAACTTGAAAAGTCAGGGTAATATGCAATAAAGAAAATACACTAATAGCAATTAAATAATTACATGTTAAGACAAATGCTCTGCTGATTTCACATCTAAGTCTACTAAAACTTGAATTTCCTAACCTATCCATAGCATAAAGCATTTAAATACAATCAGTTTCAGCAAAAAATTTGACTCAAGGAGTCAGGTTTTGCTCTGATTTTGACAGAGTTGTGCAGTGGATATGTCACTGCAAAACTTGTCTCAAGAAAGTTCCAAATGTCATTTAGCGAATTTAAAAGAACTAAGTTGAATCAAAGAAGA
This sequence comes from Pelecanoides urinatrix, assembly GCA_013400755.1. Classification (NCBI taxonomy): domain Eukaryota; kingdom Metazoa; phylum Chordata; class Aves; order Procellariiformes; family Procellariidae; genus Pelecanoides; species Pelecanoides urinatrix. The sequence continues at coordinate 27,864 of VZTQ01007074.1, read as the reverse complement.
GCTTTGATGGCAGCTATTATGACAAGTTATTTAAGTGCAAAATTACTGGTGAGAACTGAGGAAAGGTTCTCACGATAATTAGATGTAATAATAGAAGTAGCTGGCAGAGCAAGATAGCATTTTAATTTCCCTACAGTTATTTTTGGACTTAAGTGACCCCCAACCCAGCAGATAATAGATCCAAAATCAAAGAGTATGCTTCTTCAGAGGCAAGGATATAAAATTGGCTGGTTTACATCTACAGTTTGTGAGACTGCTTCATTCCTGGAGCATCGTTTAAAGTACAATGCAAGGCACTGGGTCAAAGATAGTTAAGACTAAATGCAGCCCCCTAGCAACGGCTGTCAGCTGTTTCATGTAGGACTGACATTGACTGCTCCTAGGTAAATAAGCGTCCTATGAACAAGGATCAAATGTGAGACTTACTTTAAGCTTCTGTTTATTAATCAAATATATCTGGAAATATGAATCCCATGAGTATTTGCTAGTTAAAATGTAATGTTTTCAGTCTAGCAAAACTGTTAGTCAGAGACAGCAAATTCACTTTTAATGTATAAAATAATGATATTGGCTGGACCTCCATTCAAAAAACCCAAATCCTGGATGACTCCACCAGATAGCAATGGTTGCATATACACATCGAGGCATACAAGCAACGAGTAAGTAACAGCTCCCAGTGAGAAAGGAGAGAGGCATGTAATAAGTGGGAATGACTAAGAACATAAAATACTACCAGCCTGTGTAGAAACAAATTAAGCAGATTCAACCCATACTACCATTTGTTTTCCTTTGGTTCAGGCAAGATATTTTTATTTACAGAGAATGAGGTTGAGGTTAGATCAATGAAGAAACTTAGTGGTAACATTTGGTAGCTGTGGGGAGATGGGGCTGATCAGTGACTGTTTGGTACAGGGTGGAACAATTTGTCCTCCTTTTGCCTAGGGTTGTTGGGCACTGCCAGAATGACAGTGATCATATTTCCAGAAGATAAGCCTTGGAAATGGAGTAATGGGAATATACCTAGTACTGCTTCCAATGCCTCTGCTAACGTCCTTCTTGAAGCACATAGCAGAAGGCATATACAATAGCTTTGATCAGGCTATGTATCTATCCATGACATTTCTCTCTCAGAGAATCAAAGGATTATACTCAACAAAATTGCGAGTGATATCTGTTTTCACATCTATATTTAAGAATATGTAACAATGCATGCCAGGATTTCTCAGTTTTTGTTTGTTGTTTTGACATCAGCAAGAAAATGTGGGTGTCTTACACCACCATATGACAAACAACAGATGATATTGCATGGTCACTGTGGAAACTACATTGCCAAAAAAGGGGTTCATATTTTTTCTTTTGTAATGAAGATACACCATAGCATTTTTTAAATGTCCCTATTGTTACTTTGATGTCAGGTTGCCAGAGTTACAAGTAAAAACAAGGTGCAAGAAATATCTGGGATCCTTTTCCCTTTTTTTTTTGGCTGAAGTCATTAATATCATTCAAAATTTAAAATATGTAATATTCTACATGAAAGAAACGGATTTTCTAGCAAGAAAGTGGCTTGATAGATCTTGGTAAATGTCCATTGAAGACAACAGAAAGCACTCACCACTTTTGATGGGAAATGGTCATCTGACCTAGGAAGCAGATTCAAAAATACATATGCTTTCCTTTGTTCTGAATTTACTAGGTATTGATTCAGTGAGGGTGTACAAAGAGTACAACTGTAAAAAAGACTGATCGTGTAGTTACAGAGTAGGTTGTCCACAGTACAACAAAGTTTAGTAGTATTATAATAAAGGCATAAAACTCAAGTGGAAAACATTCTCTGATGAGGAATACAAACTCCACACTGGCCAAGAAAGTGTTAACAGACTGCTGTGGACTAAATGAGCCCTGTCCTAATTTACTTCTAAAAGTTATTGCAGAGGAGGAGTGTCAGCTCACCTGATAGAGGCTGGAAGGAGGTCTGGCTCTCCTTAGCCGGTGCCTTTGTGGAAGTCTGGGGTGTGATGGGCATGGCCAGGTTTTCTTATCAGCCAACTACCGCCAGTTATGCTTGCATAGGTATATAGTGTTTCTGTCGCTGCATGGGACTGGTCTTTTTGACACATCAGAGTTGCGGTGATTGAATTATGGAGGTCCACCTCAAAGAACTGAAAAAGCAGGTGTAAATAATACACTTGGAAGAGGTTGTCTGTGGAGCAGGCTGCACTGAATTTTTTACAAAGTGATGTGACCACCTCCACTATTGCCTGGTGGGTTTTTTTTTCCCCCTTTTGGTGAGTCTTTGTTATCACATTCAGTCACATAAGGACAAAGCCCTGTTGTATGGAAGCTGCATNGCTTGAGCCTGGTGGTCACACTGGAGGATATCAGATATTTATATAACTCTTTTCAATCTTTATGGAAAATGCAATGAAAGTTTTCTGAAATTTTCTGCTGATTCTTGCTGGAACTTGGATTTTTTTCCAAGCCAAGCTCCTGTTTCCTAGGGCTATTGTCTTTCAGTAGAAATCAACTTAGATCAGCCAAAACTAACTAGTAACCAGCTGAGTAGTTTCACAAGTCTGATGGTATATGAAGTAAGTGATGAAATACATTTCTTTTACCAAAATAGGAATAGGTGAATAATTTTGTTAATAGAAAGCAGGTTTTTCTTTTAGCTAAGTTTGGCTCAGGAATGAAATCCAATTTATTTATCTGACTTGAACCGTTAAAGCCTTCATGTGACATCTACTTAGCCTCAACCAAAACTTAATTACAGGTGTGCTGTTGACCTGCTACAAGCATTTGCTATTCAGATCCAAGTCTAAAGTTTCTATATTACATTAAAACAGTAATGTAAATGAAACAGCTTACCAAGACTCAGATTTAACTAGCCAACATCCATGCAAATCTCTGTGTCTAATGTTTGGTGCTAGGACTTCATGATGACTTTTGACCATACATGTGTAAATTCACATAGTTTTATATTAGGAGGCGAACATATCAAATGAATTATTAATAGAACAGAAAAAAAAGGAACTAAATCGTTATGCATGGAGTGAAATTTGTGCTTATCTATAAAAAGAAAAAGTTTAATCCTATGCTTCATTGGGCCATACAAGGAAAATATTTATAATCTGTTTGAAGGGTACTGCTTCATTAACAGAATTCAATAGGTAAAAAAAAAAATTCTTTTTTAAAAAAACACAGAGCACCCATAATTTATACCTACATTTCTCTGATACACTTCTGCATTATTTCATAACTTTGGCTTTATCATACAAGGAACTTGAAAAGTCAGGGTAATATGCAATAAAGAAAATACACTAATAGCAATTAAATAATTACATGTTAAGACAAATGCTCTGCTGATTTCACATCTAAGTCTACTAAAACTTGAATTTCCTAACCTATCCATAGCATAAAGCATTTAAATACAATCAGTTTCAGCAAAAAATTTGACTCAAGGAGTCAGGTTTTGCTCTGATTTTGACAGAGTTGTGCAGTGGATATGTCACTGCAAAACTTGTCTCAAGAAAGTTCCAAATGTCATTTAGCGAATTTAAAAGAACTAAGTTGAATCAAAGAAGAGCTTTGATGGCAGCTATTATGACAAGTTATTTAAGTGCAAAATTACTGGTGAGAACTGAGGAAAGGTTCTCACGATAATTAGATGTAATAATAGAAGTAGCTGGCAGAGCAAGATAGCATTTTAATTTCCCTACAGTTATTTTTGGACTTAAGTGACCCCCAACCCAGCAGATAATAGATCCAAAATCAAAGAGTATGCTTCTTCAGAGGCAAGGATATAAAATTGGCTGGTTTACATCTACAGTTTGTGAGACTGCTTCATTCCTGGAGCATCGTTTAAAGTACAATGCAAGGCACTGGGTCAAAGATAGTTAAGACTAAATGCAGCCCCCTAGCAACGGCTGTCAGCTGTTTCATGTAGGACTGACATTGACTGCTCCTAGGTAAATAAGCGTCCTATGAACAAGGATCAAATGTGAGACTTACTTTAAGCTTCTGTTTATTAATCAAATATATCTGGAAATATGAATCCCATGAGTATTTGCTAGTTAAAATGTAATGTTTTCAGTCTAGCAAAACTGTTAGTCAGAGACAGCAAATTCACTTTTAATGTATAAAATAATGATATTGGCTGGACCTCCATTCAAAAAACCCAAATCCTGGATGACTCCACCAGATAGCAATGGTTGCATATACACATCGAGGCATACAAGCAACGAGTAAGTAACAGCTCCCAGTGAGAAAGGAGAGAGGCATGTAATAAGTGGGAATGACTAAGAACATAAAATACTACCAGCCTGTGTAGAAACAAATTAAGCAGATTCAACCCATACTACCATTTGTTTTCCTTTGGTTCAGGCAAGATATTTTTATTTACAGAGAATGAGGTTGAGGTTAGATCAATGAAGAAACTTAGTGGTAACATTTGGTAGCTGTGGGGAGATGGGGCTGATCAGTGACTGTTTGGTACAGGGTGGAACAATTTGTCCTCCTTTTGCCTAGGGTTGTTGGGCACTGCCAGAATGACAGTGATCATATTTCCAGAAGATAAGCCTTGGAAATGGAGTAATGGGAATATACCTAGTACTGCTTCCAATGCCTCTGNGTCCTAATTTACTTCTAAAAGTTATTGCAGAGGAGGAGTGTCAGCTCACCTGATAGAGGCTGGAAGGAGGTCTGGCTCTCCTTAGCCGGTGCCTTTGTGGAAGTCTGGGGTGTGATGGGCATGGCCAGGTTTTCTTATCAGCCAACTACCGCCAGTTATGCTTGCATAGGTATATAGTGTTTCTGTCGCTGCATGGGACTGGTCTTTTTGACACATCAGAGTTGCGGTGATTGAATTATGGAGGTCCACCTCAAAGAACTGAAAAAGCAGGTGTAAATAATACACTTGGAAGAGGTTGTCTGTGGAGCAGGCTGCACTGAATTTTTTACAAAGTGATGTGACCACCTCCACTATTGCCTGGTGGGGTTTTTTTTCCCCCTTTTGGTGAGTCTTTGTTATCACATTCAGTCACATAAGGACAAAGCCCTGTTGTATGGAAGCTGCATCTCTGCTGTTGAATGTGATGTTGAGCTGGTGGTCCTGGAAGGAAGAAAGTGGTATCAGTAGGGTGTGCCANAACAACCCCAACTCTCTGTCTTTCATCATAGGAGAGATGTTCCACTTACACTGGGCAGTCCTCTGAGAAGTGGGATTAATTGGTCTGGGCACAGTGGTGTGCCAATGCATGCCTCTAGTATCTCAAATAACAGCTCCTTGCAGTGATGCAGGGTCACATATGTACGCATTGAGGAATTTTTGGAGTCAAATCATGGAGCTCTGTAATTCATTTTGGTTCTTGTCCACTGCAGGAGGAAAAACATCCTTATTTAAGTGCGGAGACTTCTTTTATGATTGCTGGGAGGTCTTAAAACAAAAACCCGAAAGAGTCCTAACCTGCCCAGCTGGGACATTGGTGACTGGATTGTGGCTTAAGTACCTAAAACATTTTTCTTGTTTGTGTCATTCAGTGGTCAGCTGCTGCCAAGCCTGTGAGGAATCTGTGCTTTCTGAGACCTGAATGCTTTGGTACTAAATTTCTTGTTGCACCTGAAGTTCTGTTTCTGGATGTGTAAAAAGCATCTTAGTGGGTCTGCAGGTGCTGGTGGCTAACCTCTGGATTCCACAGAACCTTACAGGGATACGCTTAGACTATGCTTGTATTATCTAATCTTGTGGCCTAATAGGGCTGCTTGGCATCAAGCTCTTAATGTCCATAATATCCAATTCTCAAGGGGTTTTGCTTCAGACAAGATGTTGTGGACTGAACGGCCAATTGTGGTCAGAGCCCATTAGGTGGTTTCTAGGGTCCATCCACAGCCAAAATTGGATGAATTATGCTACAAAATGTATGCTGCAAGTTGCTGCCAGATGATGAAGATCTGGATGAGAAGACAGGGCTTTGTGTTTCATATAATGAAGAATTTATCATACTAATAAAATAAAGCATGCTCTATATTCTATTTTTTTTTTTTCCCCAATAAGTCTTTGTTTTGAAAAAGTTGTTCGAATTTTCTGGACAGTTAGAGATATACTCAATGGTCTGCTGAAACCTCTCCCTGCTGTTATAGGAAATAAAATTATGCTATAGAAAAATACAAATATATGAAATGAGTCTTCAATTTTCTAGTTCTGCAACTTTTTTCCACTGGCAAAATTAGCTAATAAGCTTATTTAAATTCTACCAAAAATTCTTTATTAATAGAGGTTTCTGTCCCATTAACCTGGATAGGAATGACTGTTTTCTGTGTAAGGAAGAGTTCAGCTATAAATAAAAATGGAGGGAATACTTGGCAAGCCATCTCCATACTGCACGGATGAAGAGATGGTGAGTGTCTTGTGCAATAAGTCTTGGAGACAAATCTCCTATCAGAGAATAGTGAAACTGGACTCCACAAATACAGAATTCATTTGTTTTAATCTACGCTGGAAATATTCAGATGTTTTGTGTGGTAACAACAATGAAGCCATGGAACAGAGAAGTGGAAGATACAAAGTGTCATCTCTTCATGTGAAGAGCATTTCCAGAGAGGAATTAGACACAGTTCCTTTGCTCAGCAAATGAAGATTTGAGTTGACCTGCATATAAATTCCAGTTTCCGTGTGTTCTACAGATATCTGGTGTACAGCCAAGTATTTTGCATATCATTTGAACAAAACAGCCTGCTGGCAGTGCACCTAGTCTCCTATGCAAAGACCTAAATGAAGAAAAGATTTGCACACAAGCTGTCAGTTTAAGTCCAAAATCTTAATACTTGCAAGTCTCAGGCACTTAGGAAAAACAATTCTGCCAGTTCCAGCAAGGATTTGAGTAAGCTCAAACTTCACTCGAAAGGATCAGCAAGGAGTTTGTGTTAGTCATGAACTCTTGCAGCTAGTACCCTATGCTGACTTTTAGTATGAAGGATTCTTCATATTATGTGAAAAACTTGCTATAAATACTTTGGATTGATTTGGTGGCAGAGCTGTTCTCCAGTCTTCCACAGCATCTTCAGAAAATGAATCTCTGTGAAAAGTGGCACCACAAGGTTTCAGGCAGCTATTAGCACTATAGAAGGGGGCTTTTATTGTTAGATCACTGCAAATATATGTAGTTTGGAAAAAATACACCTTTTGGTAATGCAATTTGAGCTTTTCCTATTGGTAGAGACTTTAGCAACTACCTGGTGACCATTAATTCAACATTTCATTTGGCTGTGGCTTTGTCCTTGTTTGCAAGCAATTAGTGTCTTAGAATCTGTTTGCCAAAACAAACAAAAATGAAGCATTATCTCATTTTAACCCTCAGTATTGGTCTTGCTTAAGGTTTATCTTGTCAAGGATGGAAAAGAGCATGCTGGAATGTAGCAGCTAACAAAGATCTGAAGAAAATCCAGGGCAGACCAGGCATTGTATATTTTTAGTACCACAGAGCACGTAAGAGTTAGATAATAAAACCCAGGGATAAGGGAGTGGATCTGAAGCGGAACTAGGCACATTAAGTTCTATTTAAATACTTAGCTGTTATTTTCAGACAACTTGCTCAGTGCCTCAAGTCCGTTGAACATTACTTTTGCTTTTAAGGTCCTTGCAGACACAGCCATGCTCCAATAGTCCAGATCTATCTCAGTTTGTAGCCTGTTTCCAGCCACTACTTTCATGTGTCACGCGACTGATGATAACTGTTCTTCGCGTAGCCAAGGGGCTAGACCAGAAAGTTGACCTAGTGTCAGATCTTCCTGAGCCTGGAGGAGTTCCAACTCAAATGTTCCACTTTGCATTAGAGTGCTATTCTCACAAATTATATGCTGTGTTATTCTGAGACACGTGCTTTTTTCCCCTAGTTGAACTGTGCCACAGTGCAGGGAGTCCTGAGATGAAGGCTGGTTTACGTTAAGCAGTTGATTAATGTGGACTGCTCTGAGAGCAAGGGCCAATAACTTAGACTGGACTGTATTCTAATGACAAGTCATGGCCACAGTTATGTGAACTTTTTTCCTGGACCTGGGGTGTTCCAGCTCAGATCCGGATNGTTTCTTTCTTAATTCTTGAAATTTACAAATCCTGATTTGTCTCAGTACAAAAATGGTGTAAACGCCACTTGCAGCCTACATCTACTAAAAACAGACTAATAGGTAGTTATATGTCAAAGGTTTTAAGGTAATAGTATTTCAGGTTTGGTGTGCATTGTGCACATTAACGGCAGGCAAATTTGATCTTGTCACATAGCTGACCAAAGGAGAATCTGATTTGAAAATTACTGTAAAGATTTCAAAAAATGATTTTTTCACCACACTAATGGGCATTGCAAGTTTTTACACAAAACAAAAGATTTTTATAAATTGTTATCTCCCTACAGAAAACGAGATATTTCCTTTTCTAGTCAGGACAGATTGGGCAGTCCAGGATTTCAAACTTTGCTGATATTATTTAAAAGCATCTTTGAAATGTAAAATTTAGGGTTAAGTGAAGTTGCAACATTTGAAAGAGCACAAGAATGTCATTTTCTGAAAAATTCTGTCATTAGCAACAATCCAGATGTGATTCCTCATGTTACAATGAGACAATATGACAGACGATATAGAAGTGAGGCAAGAAGCAGCAGTTTGGTTTGTACTATGTATGATGGCTTCTCTAGTACGACTGTAAGTATAGATATGCTTATGCAACTGTAGCTGTGTCCTGTTTTAGCTGTAAACACTCTGCTTTTGCTTGTGGACATATTGATTCACTCTGAGTCATTCCTTCTCTGTCAGAGTTGCCAACAGCAATAATTACTCTGAAAACAAACAGAACTGGGATCAAGGCTTCCACATTTGTTTTACTCTGTGGTTTCTGAGACAGGCAATCAGATATGAGGAGTTGCATACCAGTCCAGGTAGTTTTGATACTAGCTCTGATTCTCCTGGGGGAGTTTTGGCTACAGATACCACAATGGCACTTCTAATGCTTCCGATCCTTGCTAATACACTTCCAAAGGAGCCCAGAGCTGTAACAGGAGCAGGGGGCTGGAACCAGGCTATTGTAAGCAGCATGCATTTATAATTCCTCTTAACTTGATCAGTTTATGAGTCTTGAAACCAATTAAGGGTTTATTTTTTCGCCTGGCACAACTCTGACTGGAGGACTGTTACATACCCTTGCTGCTCTAACGGTAAGAAACTTCCTTCTGATTTCCAGCCTGAAGTTATGGAGAGCGAGTTTTGGCTTTTTTAATTTTCCTCTACTGATAACATAATTCTCATATAACTTCAGTAGTTCTTTTCTTCCCTGGTATTACATAGAACACATCAGGCAGTATATCTACAAAGAGCACTTGGTTTTGTCCTGCAAAGTTAAGTGATCCAGTCTAGTCTATGCTTCTCTAGACATTCTCCACCATCCCATCACTAATTCTAGCACCAATTTTGTATACATGTTTTAATTAAAACTCGATCAGTCTCAAAAATGGGTTTTTATCTTAGTACATTAAGGAGTTGGGTCCCATTGGTGATCAGTTGTCCTTGCATATCTCTGCTGTTTCACAAACTTGCTCTCACGTCCATCATATGCCAAACTCACTGATTATGCAGCCATCCAGGAACTGTTGTGCTCAGGCTCATAGGGAAACCGAGGCACATATGGAACATTATTTCAAGCTCCAGTGTATGCATAATGATCTTTCATATCCACTGTCAAATAACACATCCAAGTTTTTTCATTCCACGTAACAAGCATTTTAGTTTTGCAGAAGAAATGTCTGTTAGGATGAAAAGCAATGGGCTTGGGACCTATGTTGCTGAATTTCACTCTGAATCCATTAATTTACATCCAGGCTGTCTGCATGATAGTTTGGTACTCCTGCTGCTTTAAGAAAGTCTTCAGATTTTGTCTCACTCCATGAATCCTTTTCTCTTGTTACTTATCATCTTACCATTCAGATTCAGTGGTTAGTTTCCTTTAAATTTAAAAAAAAAAAAAAAAAAGCAAAGGAAGTATCAATATTGGAGAACATGGCTGAAAATGGGTTTCAAAAAATGGCATCATTTTGCCATCCTTAGGGGATACATGTTCTAAAATGATCATCAATAGAAAACTTGCACGTTTTACAGCTGCACTGTGTGTGAATTTTACAATGAAAAGAAGGCAAGGAAGTCTCTTTTTATCCTTACACATAAGTAAAAATAGGTATCTATTGTATCTGTCAATAGCAAAAAGTATGTCCATGACCACCATGAGAGAACATGGTCTTTACAACACACTGTCTTTATCAACATTTGATCCACTTCATGGAAAAATCTTAAAGGGTCTGGGACAGCAAAGTTAATAGTCATCTTTATAGTGAATGAGTCCTTTCAGATTTGCTCCAACATCCCCTGAGTCCGGTAGACTGTCACCTCATACGCACAGCATGTGCACACCTTTGTGCTAAAATGAAGGGAGTTCAGTCTGTACTTCCTTTACAAAAGTAATTGCACTGTACTGCAGCCAAACTTGAGCAGAATATTGCCATTTTATCAAGTTATATATTCAGCATAATGAAATCCAGTGAAAAATGCAAGTTGCTGTCTTTGAGATGATGGATGATTTCAAAGTCTATGAAAAGCAGAGTTAATGTGAAAGCCTTGATTCTTGATAATGCAGTTAGCTTGGAAATTTGGGCAGAGCAATGTGAAAAGGAGCTTTGCCTGACTTTTTTTGAGTCAGTTAAGCACATAACTGCTTATGGACTATGTTCCCCCGTTCACATATATTTTTATAACAGCTCAGGGTAAATGCAGAAATCCAAAGGAAAGCTGTAAAGTACAGGCTGGCAGAAGAAATACTTGCTAATGAAACTGGTGAAAAGGCTGAATCTTATCTGGCTAAAGCACTAACTTTTCAGTTGCTGATTTCTTTTTGGAGAGTTGCAAAGTTCTGCCTCAAAATGTGAAGCCAAAAGTTATAGAAAATACCAATGCTTTATCATCGATATTAGCAATATTCAGGAAGACAGCAAAATGTAGAGGTGAATGGAGATAATGTTACATCAGCACTGATTTTTAAAAAAATCTTACTATTTCTAGCAACACAAATAGAACAAAGCCTCTTTGCAGAAACACTTAGCCAATGGAGGAGGTTCAGGTAGAAAAGAAAGGGGAATGTTTGCAACATATCTCAAGGCTAATATTGGATGTGGTCATGTGTTCATCTTTTGGTAGATAGGACCCTGAATTGTAGAATTCTACATGAATAGGGCAAGTACATAATTAAGAATCTATTCCTGTGGCAGTCAGAATTTTGTTTAGGACATTATGGTGAAGTCACAATCTTCCTTTTCCTACTTACAGTTACTTTTCTGGACCAAAGTCAATATATCCAATTAGTAATATCTCACATATAGCATAACTTATCCAAACTGATGAAAGTAGTAAGTTTGTACAGAGAGTAAACAAGGTAGTAGAACAGCTTGTACAGTGTTAATAAGCATGCTATATGCATTTACAAAAATATTATTCTAGCTGGGTATGCTCAGTATGAACTCTTGTTTTTTATTGCTGCCATTTTGGATTACATGACACTTAACGGAAAGTAGGAGATAAACTCGGCACACAGGAATTTTGCTAGCCCAGATTTGAGCATCTTCTATTCTGTGCAACAAGATACCACTATCTGCGCTGTAAAATGGGAAACTTGTACTAGTTGTTATGTTATCTTTCCTGTAGCTTGCTATGAACAGCCAGAAGGTTTTATGCAGCCAATAGCATCATGTTTTTCATAGATTAAACCTCTCCCCAAATACAAGCAACCTGATATACAAACAATAGGAATTTTTTAAGAGGAAAAAAAAACCAGCAAATCCATAAAATATCACACTTGGAAAGCAGTACAGACAAGGATACAGAAATAGAATATTTGGTTTAGAACTACCTTAAGTTAAGCCTGGTACACAAGCCACAGGCAGGTCTTCTACTTCAAGCAATAGGCTTTGGATCAATGCTGTTTATGAGTGCTATTATATTCTTCTCAGATTGACACTGTAAATAAAGCATGATTCATCGCTCAGGGCATTTGAAATCTATTTTTTTCCAATGAGAATATGTTGCAACTAGTCTTTTATTTTTTTTTATGTAAAGTCTAATCTAGTGCAAACAGTAACTCAGACTTCCCAAGTGGACATCTATATTAATTTGATAGGACATTCATTTTCCAGTTAACTGCTTTGCCAGTGTCTGGGCAGGAAGAATTCATTCTCTAATATGAAAAATTCAAATACAAAGAGATTGCCTTCAATGTGATCTCAAGAAGAGCCTTTATTTACATTGATCAGATTATTCATGTGTCAAAGAATGTTGTCTGATGTTTTATGAAATCACACTTTTTTTTTGCTTTGTAGTGGCCCACAATAGCAGGACTCATAGGGTGAACTCAGAAGCTCAAAAGTGAGTTTCTAAACACTGTGGGAGTTAGAGATACTTCAGTATGGGAAACTAGGATTTGCAAATGCAATTTTAATTAACACTTATTTTTTCCAAACCAGGTACAAGACCTTTTTTTTAATAACAGGCCATTCTGGCCTGTCTGTCATATGTGTGTGGAGGGAAAGAGCACAGAACCTTTTTCTGCAATGGAAAGACCAGGAGGGATTGGTTCTTGCTTAATTTATTCATGTTGTGCAGTGTTTTATAGTTCTGTGGTATGTGGCCAGGACACAGCTAACAGCTATCAGCGGTTTTTAATTTCTGACAGAGTATATCAGGTGCTACTGGATTTTCTTTTTTATGTTTTTCTTTTAGAAGTATCAGTAATGCTCCTATATAATGATGCATTCACCATTCTGCCATTTCAGCACTGCTCTTTCTATCATTCAGAGAGGTTCCCAAATTGTCACCTTAGGTTAAGCATCTGTAAATTGCTGACTTTAATTTTCAGTGGTACCGAGGTGAAAACACTCTGGCATAGTTCAGAATAAAACTAAGGAAACAAATACTGGAAAATTGCCACTTATGAAGCTGTGTTGTATTGCATACTATTATTGTAATTTTTGCAGTGTGGAGAACTAATCTGTTTCAAGGATCATATGACTACATTTAATAACTTGATATGTCCTAATGTCTCTTGAGCTAGGAAACGTTCTCAAGCTTGATACAATTCCTACAACAGTTCCCATTAATCACTATTGAGAGTGTACATGTGCATAAGTGTTAAACATGGAAACTGCTGTGAAGTTTTACTCAGACAGACTTTTTCCACGGGTAAAAGTGGAAAAAGTAGCATTACTCCACTAACATGTAGGAAGCCAGATAGCTTGATTGACTAGTAAATTGATTGTGTGTTTGTTTTAGGTCAATTTGGATTTATTCCTGGGGGAATACTTAAGTATTCTGCAAGTAATATACTTCATGTGTGAATAGACTGATACCCTATATAACAGGGTATCTATTTGTACACAAATACAATAAAATTGAGCCAGTCTACATTAGAACAAAAGAATAGGAAGAGGGACCATTTCTTAGTTTGCTTGAATTACGTAGCACCCAGTATGTATTGACATCATAGTTGCCAGAACAGTTGCCAGAACACACATATTCCTGCCTCCAAGCTTTCCACCTAAATGAAGAAGAAATTCAAACATTCAGGGAGAAGAGAGGAATAGAGGTTTTAGGTAAGCTAGTCCTAAGAATGTAATATTAACATATGTTAATGTATTTAAAACATTGCACATGATGCATTAATTGAATAGGTACCTACTCAAGCAGGAAGCAACAAGATGGCAAATACGTGGAACAGGTGTTTGCAAATCATTGGAGAAATGGGAGATTTTTTCATTTTCTATGCAACATTAATCTCCTTTTCCAGATACTCTTACATGATCAGGATTGGAAAACCCTGTCTCCAAACATTTTATGTCTTTCAGAAGCAAACAAAAAAGGTTCTCAAAAAACACTGTAATACCAGACTTTTCCAGACTTCAGTGACTTAATCTGTAGATTGAGCCTTGTGCACCTGTCATGGCTTGCTGTCTTTTTCATGTGGAAACTCAGAGATGAAGGAAGGTCAAGTAAAGGAAGGAAATACTACCATAAACCTGGACTCACTTCATCCACACCCTGTGCACGTCAGGACATGCATGTGGACTCTGCAGCTGGTGCTTGGTAGAGTATCCAGGTTTACTCACAACTTCTGTGACACTAATGAAAGTGCAAAGCATCTCTTTGCATATGTAGGAGTCAAATACCTTTTAAAATCTGCAACAAAATACTTGTTTAAAAAGAACATTTGATTGACCTGTAGATCTTGATTTTTTTAAATGAGTTTTGAAGGGCCGTGTAAAAGAGGAGGGTGGGTAGTCCTCCATCCTGCTACATTCAGTATTTTTTGGCACTTCTTACCCACTAGATGCCTGAAGCTGGGAAAAGCTGTTACCTTTCCTACCAGTTATCTCTTCCTAAAATTTGTAACCTTATAAAAAACATATCTAATGATAACAGGCTAGTATTTAGAAAGAGCAGTAGACTTTCATCTGTGAAAAATCTACAGCATTAGCTGAAGAGTTCCAGCACATTTCAGGAAGGTCCCCTTACTTCTGTGGCATGGGAGGGTCTGCTGAGGCTCTAACACTGCCTTGCAAAGGGTAACATCTAGGGGAAAGCTCTGCAGTGCCATCTCCAAGCGAACTGAACTGTGTCCCCACAGCCCTTGTGATGGGGTGGGGTGACATCTGGGACACTTCTAGCCAGCAGAAAGTGCTGAAGGTGACTGTAAATACTTGCACCTTTCTGGGATACTTAGTGCCCCGTGTGCTGTACAGGGCAGCCTCGGGGCCTCACTTAGCTCCAGGCTCCAGGGGAGAAGCTAGGTCCCTAAGCTAATGCTAAAATAAACTCGGGTATTTAAACATCAGGGTTAAATGTTCAACTTTCAAATAGTTTGTGAGACTGGTGGTGGATCCCAGTATGTTCTGTGTTTTGTGAGCTGCCAGAAACCAGTCAGAAAAACAGTCTGTTTGTAATCGGGTCTTCTGTGTTTGTACACAATCAGTAAGTACTTGGTGTGATGTTGTTTGTCTCTGGGATGCAAGAGAAGTTTGTTATCATTTTTGTAAAGAGACATGCTACAAAACTAATAAATGTTTACAGACAAACTTGCACCAGTTAAAATAAACTGCCTTAATGTTACATCTTTCATTAGATCACTGCAGCTCCTTTGTATACAAGTTCCCAGTTGGGTATTTGTAAGAAACTGAAGATTCACTGTAAAATTAATTCTCTTCAGTGTTCCACGTAAACATGTAATTGAGAAGTAACAGGAATCTGACCATTATTGTGGTCAGATTGCCCTGTGAAAGAAGTACTATTTCATCAAAGGAAAAATTGAGAGTGTATTCCGTTATTATCTCTGTAAACATATTGTGAAATTATCTCAAAAGAACCTAATTGTTAGAGAAGTTGATGACAATCAACTGCCTTCAGAGCAATGTGAACCATTCAGCAAATATTCATTTTGTTTAAAATCCTAAGTTGTTCTATTTCATGCAGCCCGTGTTCAGGCTGTGGTCCAGACCACCCTTAAAAGCCCGTTATGTTTCCCTTGATTTTTTTATTACTTGGATTTTGTCGACACAGACTTCAAACTTGATCTGATTTTGAGTTTAATTCCATTATGTCAATGTCCTTCTATCAAGTAGTCACTGAGTTGACAGGCATCAATAATTTAGCAAGTATCTGAGAGAAATATTTAGGAATATCTCAGTATTACTCTTTGTTCAAAGTCTCTAAAAATCCCTGAGGGCAGGGTAGATCTGACTTATGCGAAGACTGAGATGAAGAGACTTATCAGTATCACCTAAGCTAATGATATTTGTTCCAAGCAAATTATATAATCATTGTATTTCAAATATCCAACAACAAAATCCTTTTGTTTCCATTTGGGCTATGAAGGCAGGATTACTGCTGCTTCACCATAGTTCCATATCCCGTTTCCAGTGATATCTAAGCTATTCATATGTCTAATTCTTGGATTGTTCATTTACTGTACAAGTGGTTTAACATTCCTGGTAGTAGTAACTGGAAATAGATTACCAATAGAGTTTTGATCACCATTGTAACATGTCATTTTTCTGGCTAGATTCCTTAAGCATGTCAGCCTTAGCTTTGAATGAGAAAAACATTTAAAAAATTAGGGTATAATCCACTGTGTAGAACAGTATGTACAACAAAAATATGAATCAACAGCAAACGAAAATTTCTTAGAACCAGGATGTCCATTAGTTTGATCTTTTACAGTAATGTGCAAAGAAGATTTGGGAGTCGGTGCTGAAAACTATATTGCAGGCTGACCATACAAAGGAAGTTCAAAGACAGTTCTCCCTCTTTACCACTCCAAGACAATTCCATTTTGGATTGTCGGTAGATCTGTCTTTGGAACAATCTTAGAATCATGCTGATGTTCACCGTGGAGAAAAATAGGACCAAATTCAAATGCAACTAAATATACATCAGCTCACCAAAACATAAACATGTTAAGTGATGCCTTAGTGCTTACATTTAGACCTACTATGCTGTCATAATTCAGAGCATTTTGGAAACCCATAAACAGATAGACTTTCTTTACTCTATGCTTGTTTTCACATCCATTATTTGTGCAAAACAGTCTTAGGTTTCAAGGTTAATAGGTGCCTTAATCTTAGACTCACTACTTTCCCTGACACCACCACTCTCTCAGACTTCGCCCTCCTCACTGAATGGGGTTTTTATGATTCATCAAAAGACAGCGGGTGTAACACTATGTGACTTTCCTTCCCACTTTAGTTTGCCTTCCCTTCTTTCTTATTTCTCTGCTACAGATGTGTATGTTTTACCTGTTCTATGCTTATCTGCAAATCCCTTCATCTTCTAGCTTTCTGTTTGTCTCTTTTCTGTATTATACAAGTCATGCTTAATCTTTTCTGCCTTTAAAGGGAAAAAAAAAAAAAAAGTCTTAACTCTGTCTCTCTGCCCAGGATGAAACTTTTTCTTCACAATGACCAATGCAAACACGTTTGGTACACTATGAGCAATTAAAAATCAAAGGCTTAATGTAAGTCTGATTTTGATTCTGTTTAATTTCTGAACTTACCAGCTATCACTCATCTTTTTTTTTTCATATCAGAGCCCTTGAATGTTCAGTAGTATTCTAGGTAGTACTCCGTTCAGCTACCGCCTCTCAATTTCAATTAAAACAGCCTTTGACAGATTTTGACAAAATCTCTGTTATCTCCCAACAGAAGTACCAAGAAAGTGTCATTTTCTTGGTCTTTGTTATCTTAGCATATGGACACTTAAAACATTCTATTTGTGGGATACTAGTTCAGATCTCACATAACTTTCTTCCTTAGGATCTCTGTTCTTGCATCTTCTGATCCTTCTTTTCTCCTGGGAGGCTACCCATGATCTTCAATCTGGACAGGGGCATTTCCTTCAGTTTGATAAATCTGTTTATAAAAGCTGAATTCGAAGTCTTTTACAGTTTTACCAAGATTATAAGACCCGGAAGACTTCTTTTTTTCCTGGTGTACACTTCATATGTGTTTCAAGGCCATATCAAAAGTGACATCCTGGCATGGGGGAACCATCCTTTCCTTCCCCATTCTGTATGCCCTGCTGTTTGTGAGAAAGAGATGTGCGGAGTGGAAGGACGCAACAGTGCATGTCAGCCTGCTGCCTATGCAGACAAATAATGGTAAAAGACTCTGGGACACATCACAGAGCTGATCTTCTTCCCAGTCTATTGATTAATCTCCTTCCTAGTAGCCTTGTTTTGAAGCTTGTTGTGCTGTGCACCAACCACCCATCAGGGAAGATGCAAAATTGCAAGGTTGGTTCTTTGATGTTAGGTCAGTCAAACTCATCTGTGGACTCACCTTCCTTTGTCTTCCCTGCTTCAAAACATGCTGCCCACATATTTCAGTTCTGTATGCAAGGCAGAAGAAAATGTCAGCAGCCATCCCGGAAGCTAATGACCTATGGAAATCAACCACATAAATGTAGAAGTATCCAGTCTTAGAAATTACACCACTTTTGCCTTTCCTTTTGATATAGAAACCCACCAAAACAGAGAAAGCTTCAATTTCTCCCACTTTTTGTGCCTTTCCAGACAGTGTCAGTGCTAGAGCCTAAAACTGTTCAGTTTCTTCTTACAATGTATTCCTTGTTCCCTTTTTCTGCTTGTACTGAGGATTTAGGTGTTTGACTCCAACTAGAGAGTAGGTTCCTTGTGGTGAAAAGACAGTTGCTTTATTCTGCCCAGTATCAGAGGGCTATGCATAATAGGAATCATGAAATGTCTTGCTCAGTTTCTTGCTTTAAAGAGTTAGTCCACAATTACACATTTTATGCAATAGTACAATCACGTAACAAAAAGCGTAGAAGGTTACCTTAGGTATAGCTGGGAAATTCATCCCATTTGTGAAAAATGATGAAACCAGTTTGCTTTTAAAGTGTTTTTTCTTGGTTTCAAACTTACCAAGCAATAAAATTTGACAAGTTTTAAGAGCTTTCTAACATAAAAAACACTTGAATCTAACCTAGATATTATTGCATGCTCGTGTTGAAAATGTCTGCATAGTCTGAGATTACCTTAATTATTATCTTGTTCATTTTATCAGAGATTCCCAAAGCACAGAGGAAGCTCTAGCAGCATTACAGAATATTTCCACTGATCTTCTTTTTAGAGGTGCTTAGCTTCTGTAGTCATTGTCTTAACTGTCAGCAGCTCCACCCAACATATGTAGGATCTAGAGTTTGGAAGTGTTCCTTGGAAACTTTCAGATTGTGTACTTAGTCCTGCGTGGGAACAAGATGTTACCTTGCCCTTGAGTAGGATCGTGGTTCCTCAGCATTCAGGGGCTGATAGTCAGGAGCCCCGACTCACTGGGGCCAGAAACTGCTCAGTCAGCCTGGCCCACAGTGCCTGAAGAAGCTCATGGAGCATTTGGTTGCTTCTGTGGAAGGCAGCACCTCCTGCTGTGCTCCTGTGTTTGAGAGTGACCATTTCACATTCACAAGTAGCAGTGGCAGAATATTCAGAGTCTAAAAGGTGGTATCATGCTTTTAGATGCTTAAGATGTAGCAGGGGCTATATATCAGGGGAGAGAGGGAAAAAAGTTTGTCAGAAGCTAGAGCTATTGCTTGCCCATTATGAGCTTTCATAAATTCCCCTGGCTGGTCAAAAATTTCCAGGGAGATTTTTCTTGCCTGCAGTAACGGCCTAGACTGATCTGAACCTGCAGGAATATAGTTTCCAGTGAGGTACCCACAGTACACATAGATAAAACAAGACTTTCAAAGGACAAAGGAATATGTACTTTTATTAAATGCACAAATGCCACTGTCATCTTTGGCATGTGACAGCATCAATCAATCAGTTCCAAAGCCATATGGCTATTGGTAGGAAGAAACTAACATTGTTTATTTGTTGATGGTGCTTTTTTTGCTAGACCTCCAATATATATTTCTTCATTCTAAGGATATTTTTACCACAATAAATTGTTTATATATGACTTTTCTTAGAATTTCTTCTCAAGCAAACATTTGTTTTCAGACATAAACTAAACTCAGTAGAATTAAAAAACAAAACCAAACCAAAACCAAAGGAAATAGACCAAAGACACTTGGATTCTTCAGTCTGCTGATTAGTTGCTCAATTTTATGCTCAATTGCTATAAGTTGCCTAGGCTATAAGGCATGATTGTTAAATTTCTGCTGCTCTACTGAAACTACTGGACAAAACCTGGTACTATGCCAATTTATATCAGCAGAGAATTCAGCATAATACCCTCAAATGATTCTTTTAACAGTATGACTTCCATTTAATCAACACAGCAAAAAAGCAGGACAGTTTAATAAACACATAGAACAATGTTATGAATAAAATAATTCAATTTTGTATTAAAACTCATGTAATTGAGTTATGTCTATTTACTAGATTTCTGCCAAAAGCCGTCAGGCAGCAGGCTGCTTTGCAGTAACACAAGCATAGAAGTTTTAAGTTGTCAAGGAGTTTGATGCAGTTACTCCATGGGGATACTTACATAAATGAATTACGTGAAGCAATTTTTGCTGTTAAAAAAATTTAGAAACTGCAGACAAAACCTATTTCCTCCACTTGAGGATTCATTATTACAGCTGAAAAGCAATTCAATCTCCATTTCTTAGCTATTACGATGAATATTTAGGGCAGGGAGAGAATTTTTTTGAGCAGACAAAGACAGCTGTGAACAACAAAAATCTATGCTCATATTTATAATGCATCTTCCTCCCCTGCACGTGCTCTTAATTTGCATCTTGATATAGTCAGGGACAAAGTAATGTTGCTGACAGCTTTGTCTTCAAAACCAGACTTTTACAGGAGGGTAACACAGAAAAGAACCTGCCATGTACCTTGCAGCAGTGGGAACACCATGCTGGTCTCTGTGTTCACAATCAGAGAACCTGTTGAAATTATGGTGGATGAGCAGCACTGAGAAGACTTTGAGACACCAGAGCTCTGTTAAAATAGCGACATTCTTGAGCTCTTGAAGAAGAAAATATCAGCTTGATATAAAAGCAGATTTCAAGTTCTCATCCATTTAAATTGGGATTTACCATGTTGAAGTCTTATGTTCAATCAAGAAGACACACCACTTTAACTATTAGAATCACTGATCCCCTTGCTCAAGTATCCAACCCCTTGCTCAAAGCCAGATTAACACTGAATTCGGCCCCGGCTGCTCGGGGCTTTGTCCAGTTGGGTCTCAACGTCTCTGAGGATGGAGATGCCATAGCTTTCCTGGGCAGAAAACCTGTTCCAGTGCTTGAGCATCCTTCTGGTGAAAATGCTTTCCCTGTGTTTGGTCAGAACCTTCCCTCCTAATTTCTGACCATTCTTTCTCATCCTCCCATTATGCATCACTGTAAAGAGTTTGGGTCCATCTTTTCTGTAGTTTTATCATAGGTACTGAAAAGTTGCTAATAGCAAAATAGCCTTCTCTTTTCCAAGCTGAAGAAACCCAGTTCCCTCAGCCTCCCCTTGTACCTTGTGCTCCACCCCTGACCATCTTGGTGGCACCCCACTTAACTTGCTGCAGTTTATCAATGTCTTTTTTGTACAGAAGGAGTTCCAAACGTAATGTGGTATTCCAGCTGTGATCTAACAAGTGCTGAGTAACGGAGAATGGTCACCTTCCTTGACCAGTTGGCTATGTTCTGCTGATACTTGCTGATAGCTTTACCTGCTGCCAGGGAGCACTGCTCACCCATATTTAGGTTGCTGTCTACCAGGATTCCCAGGTCCTTTTCAGCAAAGCTGCTAACCAGCTGGGCAGTGTCCAGCCTGTAACAGTGCAGAGCGTTGGTTCATCCCATGTATAGGACTTTGCATTTGACCTTTTTGAATTGCATGAATTCTATGTCTACCCGTTTCTGTAGTCAGTCTAGGTCCCTCTGAATGGCTGCCTTGTCCTTTAGTGTATCATCTGCTCCACCAGTCTTGTGTCATCCAAGGTATTGGTGAAGATACAAAGCAGGAGAGTTGACAGAAGAGACCCCTGGGGAAATCCATTTGCAACTGAATTTCCGGTAGACACCATTAACCACTGCCATCATGACCCAGGCAGTTTTTCTGATCTAATCATGCATCCACCCAGAAAATGAGGTTCCATCTTGGATACCATGGAAGATGGTGTGAAAATGGCCTTACTAAAGCCAAGATAGACAGCACACACAGCTGTTCACTCATCCACACATCTAGCCATTTTATAGTAGAAGGCAAACAGGTCTGTAAAGCATAATTTACTCTTGGTAAATCTATATTAAGTACTCACAGTCACCTGCTGAGAAGCTTAATTCTTTGACTCCTGACCATCCATGTAAGCATAGACATTACCATGTATTTGGAGCTAACATTAATTGTATACCAGATTCCACAACTTTTATGGGCAACCTGTTTCAGAATTTGCCCACTCTTACTGTGAGAGAATTTTTTTTTCTTATAACTAATTGGAATTGTGCTTGCTGCAACTTATCATTGCCTTTTGTCAATACAGTTTATTATAAAATGGCCAACAGCTAGGTAACAAAAACTGCTGAACACAGGGCTGTGTCTGAAAGCCACAGCTTTAGACTCTCAGCTCTTAGAGTTGAAGGTTGGAAGGTCCACATCAGATCCACAGCCCAGATTCCTCTCACAGTAGGTCTCTCTCCATCTTTCAAAGTAGGGGTTACTCTTCAAAATTTTGAAACAGTTTATGGGGCTGAACACTTGGAAGGAATGTGAAAGTCTTGGTGCTCTTTGCGTTCTCTGCCTATGGAGTTGAAATACATACCTGTGAGAAAACTACCATAACTGTTAGGCTGTATTAATTCAAAGAGTTTAATTCTCACCAATTCAGAAGAAAGGAGGCAGTGTGCCTTTACAGCATTTAGGAAGTAAAGTTAAATTTTGATTTCTGCTCCTGGGACTACTTCTGCAGTTTTATGAAAAGATCATGTTTCTAGTCCTGGAATTCTGTTTGACTGTTACAATTAATTTTATATCAGATCCTCTTGAACAAAAAGCAGCATCTTAACTCCCTCAGTATGGAGTTTGGGCAATGGTGTTCTGCACAGTACATATACATTTGAAATGATAATAGCATAAAAGTATTTTTCATGGTTGTTTGGAAACATTGCTCTTCATGACAATTTTCTTCCATTAGATACACTACATCATTTTCATGAAGTGGTTTTATTTCTTTTCTCTCCTCTCTCCTGTTTGGCTTATGTTTGTCATTTTACAAGTCCATCCTGATCACTCTTCCTCAAAGAGGGTAGGAATCCTTCTTGTCAGTTTATCTTTAACAAATCATCAACCTTTCTGTTTCTGTTCCCAATTCTAGTCATGGATCATTATCTAATATAGCTTTCTTTTGTATTGGAAAATACCATCCATCTGTCTGAACAGGGAAAAAGGGCCTGAAAGTCCACACATCTGAACATTTTTTTAATCTCAAATCACTTATTAATGTAACACTATCATCTGCCCAAATCCATATGTGAGTTGACAGCTATACAGTATTTAAGATATTTCTAAGAGACCTGCTTTGTTTTATCTTTCTGCAACTGAACTGCTTTGTGTAGTGGTCAAATTTTGCTACAAATCTGATCAGAAGTGATATTTTCACCAGTTTAATCCTACTGGAAAAAAATTTCCCAGACAAACTCATTTTTTACTGATCCCAGTGTTATTACAGACTGTCTTTCAGGGCTTAGCTTTGTGGTTTGTGAACATCTACTAAAAAATCAGTTAAACCAGATTTTCTTTCCTACTTCTGCTTGTATGTACTTCAGCCCATTTTCTCTGACTGCAACACAACCATTAAGACTGTTAGATAAGCCCTTCATTCCCCATAGCATTTAGTAAGCTGATTGCACTGCTTGATACAAATTTCTAGACCTTCCACTAGCTAATATTTAAACAAAAAAGTGCAGCCATTACTTACCCTCCACAACTCATAACAAACAATCAATAGGTCATCCTGACATTGTGCACCCCCATTAGAAAAGATAAACTGTTCCAGAATATTGTGTGGAGGATCGGCTTCTACTCTTGACTATTTTACACCAATGGAATTGGCTAGAGACTTTGCTATCACTTCTTGTAATCTCTCTTCAGGACATATGATAAAAGCCATAATTACTACTGCAGTATCAGGGGTTATTCCTTAATGTCTGTCCAAATAGGAATTTCTCCCAGTCTTTTCCTTCAGGGTGTTTTTTTTAGCAACCAATTTCTAAATTTAATTTCTAACTGGCTCACCAGTCAAATGATGTAAATGGCATAAATATTTCTTCTTATTTTCTGTGATATTTGACCATTTATGTGTTGCCTAACTTTAAAGTGTTTGCTTTTGTCAAAACTCTTATTTACTTAAATCATTGGCTGTGCCATACAGCTGCCCCCTCTCGTTTGCGCTGTTTCTAAATTGCATGTTGCAGATTCAACAAAGAGTATGCTTTGTCTGGCAGAAGTTTCCCATTCAAGCAACAGGAACAACGTCACTGTTTAGTATGTATTGATATTATAAGGGCTGAGAAATAAGAGATGTATTTTTTCATATTTTTAATAATTTTAAAATCTAGTTTTTAAAAAGTAATGGTCTCATTCTGTTCCTTTACAGAAAATATAGTGTCTTCTGTTTTCCTAGTAAACCTGTTAAAGATAAGAGCTTTTATGTTTTCAAATAAAAATTACATGACTCTCATGATCTTTGCCACTCACTTCCCAGTTCTACTAATTGGAGTGTGGCCAGAGTTTAGCTCTTGAGTTCCAACTGCATTTGTAACCCAATAATTTCTCTTACATGTATCCAATTTTCTAGTGTTTTCTAGTGTTTCTAGTTCTTGTATTTATCCTGATACATGCCAGCAGAGATACCAGCTGTGCCACCTTTACTTGCTGGTTCAGAGCGATAGTAACTAGTGAGCTTTATGATCAGGAAGTAATTTTCTGACAAAATTCTGTTTTCATTAGTTCTCATTCTATTTTCAGAAAACCTCTCACCCACATTGAACTGGGCAAACTCATAATCATATAGTGTGTCTGACAGTGAAAGACTGTCATGTGTCTATCGCAAGTATAGATGCTACTGAACTGTGTATTTACACATTATTTTCACAGATGAGGGAATTCTACCTGTCCTACATAAATGCAGGGAATGAGAAGCGATGTCAAATACTTATTTCTCTTCTATTTTGGCTGTTTAAATGTAGACTAAAAAACAGGTAAATATCAGTCTACGTACTATAACTCTGTAACCCCAGTTGGCTAGCTGCAAGGAGTAGACAGACTGATTAATAGCTGACCTGATTTCTTTCTTGTCATTTAGTCATGCAGTTTGGAAGTGGAATAACTGTAAATTTTTATACTGTAATTTTGAAGAGATTCTTCAAGCACACACCTACCAGCCATGCTTGCCTGTCTTATGCAGGATCAGTGCCTTGGGGAAGCTCAGACCAAATACACTCTTCCTTACATTATAAACCAGAGGAAAAAATGTGGATTTATCTTCCAGCTGTATAAACTTCTAGAAGTGGAAACAGGACAAGAGCATTACACTTTTTGTACCTGTTCTACCCTGTGTTTTTAGAATTCCCTAAGCCAAGTATCAAGGACTATTAGAGAAGAGCAAGGTGGGATCAGATAAGCAGGCTTCATCAGCTCCTTTTGTATTGTAGCCCCTCTGTCTCCAAGATAGTAGAGAAGCTAGGGTTTTATAAACTCTCGTCCATAGCAAAAGGCTCCCTTCCAAAAATCTACTTGGTATTCTGTGTTGAGGCTGAGAGACTGTGAACAGCATTGCACAAAATTCTCATGATACTTAGAGAAAAGCTCTCACTGTCATATCAGGCAGACATGGTACTATCTCCTGGCTGTACTGGTAATTAACTGGTCTCAGAAACTGGACAAAGACTAAAGTAGAACTACAGAAAAAAAAACAGTTTACTGCTGGGGCATGAATGATGTAGAGAACTGGCCATTACAAGAATGGTCTTTACAGAAAGTATTTCTTCCCAGACCAGATAAGAGTCTCTGCTCCAGCAATTTTCAATTGTTTCTGCCTGCTTACACAGTCACAGCTGAAATAACTGTATTTCTCCACTCATTCCTGACAGAAATCCTATTTCTCCTATATACAGGATTCCAGTTTAGCTACAGTGTCTTGCAGAATTTAAATGCAATTCTGTGCTGCTTTGTTTCTCATTTATTCCTTAAAACAAAAATAGAGGGAGAATATAGCCTAGCAATTCATGCAGTTAGTTCAGTCAATGACAACATAGAATCATAGAATCATAGAATCATTAAGGTTGGAAAAGACCTCTAAGGTCATCGAGTCCAACCGTCAACCCAACACCCCCATGCCCACTAAACCATGTCCCTAAGCACCTCATTTATACGTCTTTTAAATACCTCCAGGGATGGTGATTCCACCACTTCCCTGGGCAGCCTGTTCCAAGGCCTGACCACTCTTTCAGTAAAGAATTTTTTCCTAACGTCCAGCCTAAACCTCCCTTGGCGCAACTTGAGGCCATTTCCTCTCGTCCTATCGCTGGTTACTTGGGAGAAGAGACCAACCCCCACCTCACTACAACCTCCCATCAGGTAGTTGTAGAGTGCGATGAGGTCTCCCCTCAGCCTCCTCTTCTCCAGACTAAACAATCCCAGCTCCCTCAGCCGCTCCTCATAACATGATATGTGAGCAAACCTTGTAAGTGCTTTCTCCTTTGCTTGCCTCTGTGTGATAGCTGTCCAGCTCTGCTATAAGTAATCATGCTCAAAACGCCTCTCCAATTGATGTGACAAACTCACCTTGTGGTCAGCCACAGCAGTGACTTGTCACAGGATCCATTTATGTCAAGTATAGAACTGGTATGTTCGGAAATGGGATTTCAATCTGGAACTATTCCCTAGATGAGCATACCAGATGTGAGGCTGATGAGGTTATATTAACCTTCCCACCTAAATTACCACAGGGGAATACACCTCTGATTCTAGGCTAAAGAAGGGAGGTCAGATTATGTTTTGGGTGGTGTTAACATGTCACTGTAGTAACAGTTACAGAAGAACTTACACAGAATATTCAACGGAAAGGATAAGAGAATAAGAAACACGTTAAAGAAAAAAACTGTACTTGGTTTCCACACATAATAAGAAATAAATTTCCCTAATGCAGAAGCATATATCGTGCCAAATTTCGTATTTGGTCAGATAATTAAAGTGGTCTATCTGGCAACCATTCACAGTTCTTAATGTATTTTTCTTGGTAACCTCTCTGTGAGACAAGAAAGTGTTGCCATCCCATTATTGCAGAGGAGGAACTGGGGCATAAAGAAAATGTGACTTTTTCAA
The DNA here is from genome assembly GCA_013400755.1 of Pelecanoides urinatrix. Classification (NCBI taxonomy): domain Eukaryota; kingdom Metazoa; phylum Chordata; class Aves; order Procellariiformes; family Procellariidae; genus Pelecanoides; species Pelecanoides urinatrix. The sequence continues at coordinate 959 of VZTQ01007074.1, read as the reverse complement.
GATCACACTCAGTGCCTGTCATTCAGGGCACTTGATATCATTGTCTGTGATATAATTAATTACTAAGGCAAGGAGGCAACAGTAGTGGCATTATTACTTAAAATTTTCTGTTGTTTTAAAATTAAATTTCTGTTGTTTTGTAGATTTTGTATTTATTTATGTGAGGCTGCATGCAATAGGAAACTTCAAAGACTTGCAGTCTGTGGTTGAAAATATACAACTGAATAACTATATGTTAGAAGTAACTATTAAATATCCAAACCTTTTTCTCCAAATTATTGCTGTCAAGCCTATTTATGCCTCCCTCCTTTGCAGATGATGGCAAAAGAGAGATTTTTTCCTTTGGTTATCCGATGGTAACCCAAGATAGATGCAAAAAAAAGAGAAAAAAAGCAAATTCTACTTGCAGCCTGTGTACTAATTTTAAAAACGTAGGAAAGAAAAGCATCAGTAGAAACTGTTTTCAGGATTCCTCTACTTGTGTATATTCACAAACCTCATCTCCAAATATGGTATGATATATTTATTACTGTGTGATTTATTCCTTTACAACACTTCAGAACATTTAAATTTTACAGGACATATTGATGGATGTGCATCTCTGAGACGCTGTCTGCCTTGAAAAGTAGCAGCTGTGAAGATCACTCTGGCTTTCTTCACTGAATGAGAGTGAAGGGACAAATGAACTATGTTGGTTAGATGGGATTTATTGGTGTTTTGATGGACCACTTCAAATTCTGTGCTTTTTCATGCATGCTTTAAAATACAAATATATCTCCTGTGTCTTTTCAGAGCAAGGGGAAGTTGGTCTATTTCCTTTTTGGCATGACTGGAAAGGCAATTCAGTTCTTGCTTATTTGGAAACCCAGAAAAATCTCAGTGTTGTCAAACTCAGTGAAAAGTAGAAGCCCAATTCTTGCTTCTAGTAAGAGCAAAGAACAGGGCGGGCAAACAGGCCG
>VZTQ01007064.1:43465-54613 GCA_013400755.1 Pelecanoides urinatrix | reverse complement strand
GAATCTGCTTTTTGGACAACAGTGACACCTGCATGCACGGTTAAGGGTGATACAAAAAGGACTAGCATCTGGAAATTTCTTCAAACATGTATATGGGAGGTTAGTACCATGCTACCCTGCAACAGGGTAGTATTTTTTAGTTGGCTGTACTCATTTTTCAATTGGAGCACACATTTTGTTCTATAATTTAGAAGTCACCAGAAACTATTGAAAGCAGCAGGCCATACAGTTTCTACAGTAATTACAATTATTTAGACCCCACTGTGCACCTGTGGCCTTGCGATATTAAGTTTTTTGAATAGACATGCAAGAAGACAAAACCTCATCTGTTTATACTTAGTGAGTTATCTTTTCTGCTTTCCCTGCTGTGTCTGTCTGAACTTCATTCAAAGATGCAGAAGTGAACAGCCAAGTGAAAATGGAGAACATCTGTCTAGGTCAAAATATCACACTATGTAATTCAGTTTCAAAGGACATCTGTAAGCAGTGATTAAAATTCTAACATCTGAGTTTTAGACAAAATTTAAAGAGAGGAGCAAATGACCAAACATTAATCAGGTCTCTGGACAAAGGTTAAAGAAATGGGATGTGATAATAACTCATCCTTGCTATAGTTTTCACATAATCATCTCATGGTCTACCTAGATTACTGAGCTGTGTGTCATCCTAAAGTGCATGGATAGGGACTGAACCTCTTTTCTCCCTGCTAATACCTCTTCTTCAAGTTTTAGTAGTGTTGACTGTATCTTTTTTTTTCACAGTTTGTGCCTTGCTGTCTTAAAACTTCCAATACGAATTGACAAAAAAAATTCTGGTTTTCATATTCTCTGAGGTCCTTAAACTAAATTGTATTTTTTCATAGATCTTGTAATAGACTGGATTTATTGTTGTGTCATCTTACATTAGGCAAGTGTCTTATTATAATCGTTCTTTAATAGCTTGTAGAGAAAGATCTTTGAGAAAATGTAGACAAACTATAGCACACATACAATTATTTATGTTTACTTGTCTTAAGGGGGCAGCAGCACTGTGCACTTCGGGGGCTACATTTGTCTGTTCTGCCCGTGGACAAGATTAAGTGCAACTCTTTATTCGATAGTGGAGCTTAATGGGATCTCGGTGATGTTTGTCGTATCAAGTCTTTACAAAAAAAAAGTCCAGTGTTTCAGCCTGATAGTGTTCATTTTTTGACATTTGTTAGAGGCATAAACAATTTAATATCATGTTGAAGTACTTGGTATTTGTCACTGTGGTTTAGCTGGACAGGTATAAGGCTGTTGCTGCGAGCAGCAGCCACATATGCATGTTTTCACAAGCATAACTCATCTGGAATTGCTTTCTGTAGTCATTGCTAAGGCCTAGGGGACATAATATGGAAATAATAGAATGCAAATTTACTCTGGCACCACTCTTTAAAAGCCACAAGGTTTCTGTACTTGGACATATTGAATTCTAAATGACTTACACACAACACAGTTGTCTAATATGTTCTGAATCACTCTCATGATCTCCTCAAGTATGATACTTACTAGCTCTTTGCCTGCTTTCTGAAGCCAGTGTATGAATAAGTTAATAGTTGTCCCTCAGGTTTCCTTTATTACTGTACTTCTTGACTGCATATCCTATCTACTGCATCAAGTCACAAATATGTATTTCCATCCAGGTAACAGGGTATGAATCAATGGAATTCAGATCAAATACCTGGAATAAGTCTATGTGAGGAGAATCAGTATTTTACCAAGTGTCTTCCCAAGGCAAATGTATTTTTCTTCTGTGAGTGGCTTTATCTGCAAAATCTTCAGATGCATTTAAATGCACATACCTGTTACTTAGTGAAGTTTTGCAATACCGAAACTGCATAGGAATATGTCTAGAGAAGATAATACTCAAATCACTATGTCTCTGCATGTGATGCTGAGAAAAGAAATATCTGATAGTATAGCTAGGTTTTGTTCTTCAGAAAATTTAGCTCTATTCATCAACTATGCATTGTATGCAAATAGTGAAGCAGACCGTAACAATTATGTTGTCTAAAACTTACTAAGTAGTCACTCAGTGATAATGTAATGTAATGATCAATGGCAGTTGTGTTAGAATGGCCACTTATAGTAAAAAGAAGTGTTGAAAGAAAGACATTTTTTGTTGTAGAGAGGCAGTTACCAAATTAATGTGTATATCAGATAAATGTAACACCGTTCACTGTGACTATCACTGACCTGGGGGCAATTTTGCTGCCTGTAAAGTTGTTCTTTTTAATATATGTAGCTATTGTACGCAATTGCATATTGCATGCTGTTGTCATCTTCATGTATGAAAGCAAACTTCATCCAGTTATTATGCCCTGAATAATTTTGATTTTCACAACAATCAAACTGTAAGGTAAAGGAGAACAAAGTGTATATGACATAAGTACTTTGCATATCTCCTCTGTCAGGTGATGCACCCATTCTGTCTTTGGAAATGGTCGCTGCACCTGCAGGCTCACAAACCTGAGGGGGGGAAAAAGAAGCTACACTGTTTTCCCCCAGGGATTAAAAACATTAGTCCCTTGCAGTAGAAAACTGCAATGGTGCAAGACAAAGAAAGCAAGGGTAAGAAAAAAGGATTTCCCACATTAGATATCCTGGATCCCATCTTTGTTGTGTGAAGCTACTGTACTTCAACAACACAATGGGCAGTTTTCTTTAATTTTAGAGAAGTGGTAAGAAGGAGTGTGTTCTTGAGAGGTATAGCGTGCCACCTATGTAAAGAGCGTTATTAATACTCAGAGACTGAAACAGATTTTTGGAGTGTTCTTATCTCACAGAACTGAACACTACGCTATAGAAAAATACAGTCAAATCAGGCTGTCTGCCCTTATATTAACAGTAGGCACATAGCATCCATTGTTACAAGAAGTTTTGTAAGGTGAATAAAAAGTAAGAAGATACAGAGGTCAGGAAAATATAAACCAAGAAACCTTACTGAAGATATTTCACAATTTTAATAGTAAAAGGAGGAAAGTTTTGAAATTGTTCCTCTATGCACATACATATATTTTTCTGCATATTCTCTCTATATACATACAAGAAAGTGAGAACAAATGAAGATGTTTGAAGTTTGACCAGAATCCTGGATTGCTAGACAAGACCACAGTATGCTGCACTCTCTGGGCTAGGTGAGACAGTAAATGACAGCATAATGATGCTCTGTTTCTTTTCCATCTTTGTCTCTTTGCTCCCTCATTTTGCATTGTGCCTGAGACTACCTGTGCACCCTTCCACAGACCTTAATATGCTTCATCTTCACCTCACATAGCTGTTCTCCTTCTTGCCATAAAAATATATTGGATAGAAAACACTAAGTGGCATCAGATTATGACTATCATTTCAACAATTCTATAATTCCAACACCTCTGATTTTTTAAGATTAACTTTCTTATTAGAAATGGAGCTAGAGTTAAGAGTGTTTGGATTCCTTCCTTTGTATTTTCTCATCATAAAGAATTTAGGTTCCTTTATAGTTAAATGTAATTCTGATATACCAGTGTTTGTGGTGTGAGTATTTATCAGCCCTTCTCTTCTTTGCGAACAATTTCACATGCTCAGCTTAAGTTACTCCTCGCTTGATAAAGTACTTCACCTACTCTGCAGTGAGCCAGGGAATGTGCAGAATACCATAGCAAACACCCAGTAGTGGGGGCTGCAGTGCTGTCCTGCTGTGGGATATAGGGCACCACAGGAAAGCAGCAACGAGCACTAAAGGATGCCTACTGGGCTTCCCCCACTCCAGGAGGCTCAGTGCAACATGTGAAGCCACTGTGTTTCCTATTCTGGGGGTTTCCACCTGTGACGGAGCTCCTGCAGGGTAAAATATAGGTGCAGCTACAGGTGGGATTTATTGAAATGTTATTGGTACCACAGAGTTTTGAGCTCTCTTCACAGTGGTAGCATTCATTGGTGAGTATGTGTTGTATGCACATACAGTAATACCTATGCTCATAGGCATATGTACATACATTTAGATGACACAAAACCAGCAACAGAGGCATTCCACCATTACTCATAGTTTATAAGAGATTATAAGGTTATTTGTTATTTATCAAATTAGTGTATAAATGTTATGTACTTCATATCATATGTACATTCCAGTGCACAGATAAACACAGTACGTGCATAAATAAAGACGTGCAAACACTACTGTTGGACCACCAGTCCTTGGTTTGGCATATTACTCTCTACAAATAAAAGTGTTCTTTATTCGTGACAGAGCATCGATGTCTGTCATTTTCCTTCAATTAAATCAAACTAGGTTATATTAGGGGAAGAGGTTCAAAAGACAATATCTACATTGCATATGGATTTTATGGCAGCACTTGTCTGTTTGTCAGTTTTGAATGTTGATTAAATTCTTCCTGAATTTCAGAAATCCTTTGCTCCTTGAGCACGCAGTCCTCACAGCCTTGGAGTGATAACACTTTGGCTAATATTACGAATTAAACTATCCTGTACATGGGACCATGTAATGAAAAGTGATTGTGTCAGCCTTTCTTCTGATATTTTCTGCTTGTGTTCATTGTCATATTGTTCTTTTTAAAATAAATGATTAAAAAAGGATTGAAAAATTTACATATTAGTTCCCTCCATCCTTATGCTAGGAAAGAAGAAGCATGACATGGTGGTCTAGTAGATGAAGATTACCATGCTGATTCAGCACAGTGGCATTTATTGAAGCGCACAGCATTCTCCTACAGCAAACAAAGCCTTCCTGGGCATCAGGAGAAATCTGGCATTTTTTTGTTTCTTGCAGGCTCCTGGTTTTTGATGCAAGGAAGGGCATCTGTACAAACTGGCTAACGAAGTTGGCAAACCATGGGAAGTACCAAGGAGCGTGATTTATCTCCTTGTAACGCATTTGTAGGAGATCTGTGCCCAAATGTTTATAGTAAAAAGGTCAGGGTAATGAAATGCTTAATAATGAAGCTCTTTTTAAGAGTTTGTGAAAAAAAAAAAAAGAAAAAAAAAGAAAAAAAGAAAAGAAGAAAAATTGCAAGCCCAAACTGAGACACGTAAGAGTCAAGAATGCAAAACCACAATGAATTCTACCTTTTTTCCCACCAAAGGCAGCATTCAAATAATTCTTCTGAAAATACAAACTTCCTAGGCTGCAGTTTAGGGGCTTTTTTCCCCTCATAGAAATTAATGGCAATAATATGAGATATTTTCTATTTTCCTTCCTTAATTACTTTTACTTTAAAGTAATAGCAAATACAATCACATAATAGAAAGCATGGTTTAATTTGGGATAGTTTGACTTCCTATTTGTAAGTAGCTTTGCAGGAAAACTCAATTTATGAGCTATGGTCATGTCATAATTTATTATTCTGGAAGCTTTAGCTTTATGTATTAGGAATAAATCTATGACAAAAGTTTGAAAGTAAGAGCTTTTATTATATTAACAGGATGCAAGTAATATACACAAGCTTTCAGGATCTAATTATGCTACCCCTTCTCTGATTTTCACCAGATGTTGGATTTGAGACACTACCAGTAAACTGAGGGGGGACATTCTGTAGACACCAGAAGAGAATCTGTAAGATCTTAAGCTCATGTAAAGAAGTCTGGAAATCACCACACTCAGTGGGGCTAATAAAACAAATAATATTTTCTCAAGGGCATTTCCTGTCATATAGATAGTAAGCCCAGGGGTCTTAAGGCATACAAACACCAGTGTATTAACACTGTTTTTCACCCAAATAAAATCCATATCCCTGTGGAGCAGTTCCTGCTTCTGAACAGTTCATGAAGGCACTGTCACACTCTCCTTCCACCCAAACTCTGTGCTAACAAAGTTTCTCTCTGATTTTTGAGGAATGTGGATTTATCCAGTGGCTCTTCACAGAAAGAAAATGTTGAAATACACCTTAGAGGGTCAAAAAGGTTAGCAATTGCTGTTTCATTTATGTTTTTTGGTATGTTAGGAAGATACTTCTTGAAAATAAGTAGTTATTCCTCTGTTCATTTTTTCCATGACAGACAAAGGGTACTGAAAAGCAAATGCAAAGCTCCAAAAACAGAGTGACAAAAATAATTTGAATTGGACAGACAGACAAGCCTGCATTTTCTGATTTTTGAGCAGATGGAAGCAAAACTATGCATGCTGTGAGGGAAGTGAACTTCTGTTTTCCTCTCTACCATCTCAGAAAGTGTGAAAAGGCACTATGCAACTATGATAGTAAATTCATATTGTACTAACAGTAGAGAGAGTGTTCTCCAGGACATGTATGGATTATCTTTCAATTCACAAATGAGGAAAAATTTGCTGTAATTTTTGCCTGTAAGCTCCAAAACAATCAACAGACAGGGACAGAGAGCACAGCAGCATCTGGCCCATCAGGTAACTCAGTGGCTATTTTACGAATACCGATTTTATGATGCAGTAATTCGATTTCATTAATCCCAGTATTTTTTCCTACTGACTAATGTTGGTAATATGCTGCTTATAATGTGTGTAATTAAAGATAAAGTTACTATTTATAATTTAAAAGGACATATTCTTCGTAATGCCATGCACAGGATAACAGAAAAGGATGGAAATTACTTACGTGAGAAGCAGAAGGACTTCAATTAGGTGGTCAAATGACATGTGTCATAAGCAAAATAAAATATTAAGATAGAAGCAAGACTTGGTAAAAGTTTTGTGCTTTGGAAAGTTGTGTCATACATTACAAAAAATTGCATGCCTAGTTGCAGAATTCTTGAAAGAGATTGTATATCTTTTACAAAGTAAAACAAGTTATCTATCAATTTAGGATTATTACCATAGTAAGAACAAATACATACTTAAATGGTATTACCAGAAGTATGCTGGAGAGAGGAGGTTGGGAGATTACATACTCTGAAGATAAGGTCTTTCATAATGAAGCTATGGCTACCAGACCCATTGTCTCCAGAGAAGCATCAGATCTGTTGTCCCTGTGCTTCACAGGTGGTTTACACATGTGCAAGAGAGTTGATCTATTTGGCATGCCATAAACTACTGTGCATGTGCAGAAAAACACTCTGCAGAGTCTGTGTAGGTGTGTGTACTTCCAAGAAACTTTGAACCTATGCAGCTTATGATACAGACCATCTGTTTATCAGATACAGATCCAATATATAAGTCCTTCCAATAGACCCACAGCTTCCCAAACTCACTTCACTTGTACTACTTACTGGGAGTGCAAATATTTCTATTTGGAAAAACAAAGCAAAAGAAAACAACGTTTTACAAAAAGTGTGTGCAAGCACCTTATATAAGAGAAATAAGAAAGATCTTTTCCTAGTTCATCATATCAGGTGAAGTTGGCCCCCTAATATGATCTGTTTTTCTTTTTCTTTCTTACACTCTCATAGTCAATAGTAAAGTGGGTATCTTGACTTCAAATGGCGAAAGTTAATTCTTTTTGCATGCTTAAAGTAGTTTACACTACTCTGCATTGTTCCTGCAGCTTTCTGAAGCTTACAAAGATAGTACTGCACAATATGTACACAGTTATCATTGCTAAAGGGTGCATATTCAGCCATGAATAACATACTGTTAAAGAAATTATAGGAGTTATCTAAGCTACTTTAATTTAAACTGATATGTTTGCTGCTTATTAAAGTTTTCTTGAGTACATATTTCTGAACAGCAATATATCTTCCCAAAACAATAATTGGTCTCAAAATCTTTTGTTTCACCCCTTTGCCAAAACTTAAAGGTATTCAATGCAGTAGGAGTTATAGGAAACATAAAGAGTTACACTTAGAGATGTGAGCATTGCTCTGGCGACTGTTTTCCCTTTGTCTAGAGTTTTCTCTCTGATATCTGGCATTTCATTTAAGCTCAACCTTTTCACAGATGGCCACAACTTGTGCATTTTTCACTTTGGGGCTCCCCATTTAAGCCCAAGGTCGGTAATTTGCAAGAGGGTCTGAGTGTTTGCAGCAGCTGATGTCAGTAGTACAATGCTCTGATGATATAAGATACTATATAATATGAAGTGTCCAAGGGTTACCCTTTAGGCTAGGTCCAAATATGCCACTAACAGCTGTGTAAATGCACCAGTATGATCATAGATATGTCTGCTCACCGTGAAAGCTGCTCCTGTGTATCCTGGTATGTCTTGCAGCAATATTTCATGGAAGGCAGGCAAATCAGTGGAGACTTTTTTACAGAAAGACTTAACAAGGCAAAGCACCATGGAAGATGTATATATCCCAGCTGCAGGCTTCCTAGATTGGGCAGTGTGGCAATGTCATATTTGAGCCTGTGATCTCTCCTAGGCTAAAGAATGTAGATGTAGTCTGCATATAAAACAGGAAGTATGCCAGGAGTTGTGAAGATAAATTAATTATTATTTTTTCTGATTAATAATACTGCACTCACATACTTGAGCAATGAATTTTATAGAAAAACTAGTTAGGAAATCAATAATTCAATATATAACACAGTGGTGCTGTAAATCTGCCCAAGGCCATGCTGAATGAAGATGATAAAACAAGTCATTACAGTAGGGGTTTATTAAGTGAACACTGAACACTGAACAAGGCAAGGAAAAATAGTATGTAATAATGAAATTGAAGACTGTGTTGTTGTGTATTTACACAAATGTGCTATTACTGTTTCCGCAACAACTGCCGGGTATTGACCACCATGACCACATCTAAAAGATTTATTTTCAGCTTCTTTGGAGGGCTAAACTGTACTCTGCAATATACTTGGAAAATTACTTTTCACAGAATAAAAAGATGATTTCGATGCAAAATTACTCCTATGCTCTTCCCATTTTATAATAACGTGTTATTTGTGGATTTAAAGAACAAGTGCCCACTAGTGGCAGTGGGAGAACTCCTGGAGGTGACGACAATATTTGAGTGTAAGGGATAACTGAAAACTGTGGCAAGCTAAAAAAGACTTCTGATTTCCTTCTGTCTGTGCAATTTTGCCCTATAGTTGTGCTAAGCAAAAGTTTGGTAATCTCAGAAATCTGACCCAGCTTTAAAAACTCTGCACAGATTTTTACTACATCCAAGTTTGATGTCAGGAACTACCATACTACTTGTGCAGCTTTTTTGGCTGCTGTTTGTCAGCTCCTCTCCGCTAACACTTGTGACAACCAGGTCAACTTTAAATTAGAATTTCTTGTGCAGACTAGATGAATTCTAGTTAATCCGCTGAACCAAAAATTCAAGGTCCACCAGTCGATAATATCAACAGCTGGATAGAGAAAGATTGTTCCCTCCTCCCTATAAAGAATATCCATGCCTTTAAGAGTGGCAGTAAGAAATACAAAATGTCTTTGACCTCCATCCTCTGTCAAGATGATTATGCAAATTTTTGTCCTTTAGTAAAATGCTTTCCTTCTGAAAATGAGCCCATACTCTAACCAGATAGTGATATTTGATTGACCCATAAATCTATTAAACTAAATGTCACTCAGGATTATCAGGATTATTAATTATCAGGATTATTAGTTAGAGAAGTACATAAAGAGATTTTTTTTGTTGTTCATAATGAAACAAATTTCTTTAAAGGGTTAAGTCCATTAGATTCAAGATCACTTTTTCAGTCTGCTCTGGAAATAGTTCTGAGTTTTCACACTCTGGAGGTAACTATTTTTTATTCAAGACTGTAAACAAATATATGAGGTTGTAAGTAATAACTTACCGCCTGACTGATCCAGATTTTCATTTGTACAGTTTGGTATAGCCAATTTCAGAACAATTTGATTTCAATGGTCACTGGTGATCTGTGCTTTCTGAGTCATGGTTTTATCTTATGTGACTCATAAAGATACTGAGCCAAAGGAAAATATGCATTGGACATATTTTATTAATTGCAGAGTTTATGTATATTTTGGAAAAATTACAACAAACAGCATTTTACTTCTGTGAACTAGAGAACAGAAACCCGCTTTTCCTGCCTTTCTGTCAGCCTGTATTAATTGCTAAAAGCTAATTTTGTTATTTCAGTTACACCAATGCAAATCTCAACTGAAGACAGAGCAGATTCTCCAAATTTTTACAGTGTAACTGGGAGATAAATTCTTTCAGATAGATGGTACAGATGCAAAATTTGTAGACTGTCAAAATGAGAGTATCAGTACTACTATTACCCCTGTTGCTTGTGAAAATTCCAGGAGCTGCAACTTTGAATTCAGAATTGCTTTGCCATTGGCTGGAATACTTACAGGGCCATAACTTGCTCATGTCACTGATTTTTTGATTAATCAAGTTCTCCTTTCAGACTCTTTACAATGATTAAGGGGAAAACCCTATCAAAAGGTTATACCTGAAATGGAACATATTTATATTTGGATTTTTTTCTCTGCTCACCAAGACCATCAGTTCACTGAAGAGATAAAGGCGACTTGGTACTTCCACTGCCAAAAATTTCAAAGTTATTTTTTGACAATCTTTTTTCAAAGTAGAATATTTCATGTCACTGCCAGCATAAAGACAATTTAATTCTAAATAATACTTTAAAGGTCTGCAAGTTTTGCTCTGTGGGAACAATATTTTTTTCTGGGAAGGAAGTTAAACATCAAACTTAATCACTCATCAGCATTTTTGCTATTTTTGCCTTTCAAGAAACAGTGTCTTCATCCAATTATTTTAACTGTGTCTAGAAAAGAACATGCAGAAAAATGAACCACACTTAAATTTGTGGAAAACATACAGACAACATAAAATTAATGTAAACTGGAAACGAAGACCCATTCCACCTACAATGCCAGTGTTAAGTATGATGGTTTCCTACAGGATGTCCCAAACAATGGCTAGATCAGTCAAATACACACAATTCCCAAGAATATTTTGTAAGGAAGTTCTACATTCGGTACATTCATGTACTTTGCTTATTTGAGATACACAATTAGACTTAATATACTTGACTGGAGGATTTTGAATCATTCTCACAGAATAGTGTTACACTGATTTCTAATTGATCCTACAAGCAGTTCAGTGCCCTCACCCCCTTAAGTCTTTAGTGAGATCTGAAAGCCTTCCAAAAGCTGCAGGAAGATCTGTTTGGTCATGTATTATACTTCTGCCAAATATATAGATGGCTAAATTGTTTAAAGTAAGAAAAATAAGAAATTAAGTTGGCACTTATTCTCTTTGTACACTCTCCATAAGTAGGCTTCAA
>VZTQ01007064.1:0-39943 GCA_013400755.1 Pelecanoides urinatrix | reverse complement strand
CATTGGCAAGATAAGCAATGCATTGAAATGAGGTTATAGCAACTAAGAAATATTTTTCTTATCCTGATTCTTTTGGTGAAATCAAGTTAACATTTTAGAGCTGAAGTGAACCAAGATAGGCATTGTCTGAGCATTACTGCTGAGACTAAAGGGTCACAGCTCTAAAGAAAATCTATTACTCTACAGACTATGATAGCTAAGAATTTATAGAGATTTTGTGAGGTCAAATTTACCCATGAGTTTAAGTTTAGTAAAAATCTGAAATATAATATTAGTAAGAATATTTTATATACATTTTTTTTTTTTTTAAAATCCCTTAACACAAATGTTCTCTTGCATTCTTTTCAACATGAAAGTAAATATTATGCAAGGGTATGAAAATATAAATACCAAATGAAGCATGAAACTGGGCAGTTTAAGGAAATTTTCTCCCAGAGATCCTAATATGGAACAGTAGCTGCATGTGGGTTCCAGGTACTGTATTCTTGTCTGCGTCATATGAATTTATCATTAAAAAGAGGCTACATATGCAGACATCATTGCTATAAAATTCTGAGGTAGGGTTAGGCTCCAATCCTGTTGACCTGTATATAAGGCATACTTTTGATTAAATTTATATGGTATTAATGATTTGGCAAAATATGGTTCAAAACTATTCAACTAATTTGAAGCAATTACAGTGAAGTTTCATTATGTTAGCAATATTAACAAATATTGCCTTACTGGAAGTCTTTTAAGGCATTATTCAGTTTAATTACCCTCTGTAAAACATGACATGCTGTCTTAGTGTAATTTTACAGAGTCAAGGCAACATACGCATGATGATGTACTTGTCAAATTCTTCAGCAGAGAAACCAAAAGTTGTGGAAGGTTTAGAGCATGGAAATGAATAAACATAAAAATAGTTAGCAAGAGATAGTGCAAGACGTCAGACATGGAAGAAAAGAAAAAAAGAAAAATAACAAGACCAGAGGAAGATACCCTCACATTTTTTTTTGCTTTTTGCTTTTTTTGGTTTATTGGTGCATTTGTGGCTCATTGTATTTCCACATGAAATCAGACACCTTCATGCTTAAAAGACCTTCTAGGAATCATTTCAACGTATGGGTTTCCAAGGTATGCATATAAAATAATGTAAAAAAAGTACATGAACACACTCAAAAACTGAGGCTTTGCATGTATATATGCAATTATGGAGACTATACATGGTTTCAGAAAAGGAATTTTCTCTTTAGAGGATATATTCATCCAGCAACCTATATAATGCGATCTCATCACTCAATACTGTTTGAAATGGTGACATCATTTACATAACAGGATTGGAACAGAGCAAACACTAGCTCACCATTGGGAAAGACTGTCATTTTATGCATGATGGTATAGGTTGCGAGAAATTATTGTACTGAATGACATGTCTGAAAATATGTACCAGAGATGACATCTTTTGTATTACTGAAAGGAGTCTTCAGTCCTTTTTGTCCCATTAGCTGTCTTTCCTACTTGTGCTTCATGATTCACAAGATGGTGATAATCTTGGTGCAGCTGGTGACCGTTTCTCAGGAAGACTTTGGCTAGGTCAGCTTTCAAATAGTGCAAAGCAGTCATAAAGTTATATACTGCATCTTTTTTTTAATTAGCAAATGCCCTCTATTAATTTGATTCAGTTTGTTAAAATATAATTTTGTAAAACCGGATGTGGTTGCAAACAGACCATGATTTTAGGAGACTCTGAATGTCTTTGGCTCTTACTGACATCTGAAAATTACAACACTCATTTGAATACGTGATCCTAAACATCTGACTCTGGAAATCTGAGCTTAAATTAACATAAATAAGATTTAGCATGTGTTATGTCTGCATTCTAAACTGTCATTCTGTTGAAGAAAATTACATCTTAAAATGGGAATATCTTCACATTTTATCTTCACATATCTTTTAAGAAAGTGTATTAAAGTTTTAAGATTTCACATTTCCCATTAGAATAAGCACATACAAATAATTCTTTGCATGTCAGTCTGTGCATGGCTAATATACATGCACCAGAACTGTGATGCCATGCATCAATCATGAAATCATATAATTGTGCATGTAAATAGCTGGTAAATGACAATTTCAGCATTCATCTGTGCCACTTTCATTTTTGTATCTGTAATTTTAACCCAGATTTTGGGAAAAAAAGTGACATCTAAAAGTTTTTAACATACCTAATCACTCAAACACCATCTTGTAAAACCATTCAAACCTGCACAAACAACTGTAGAATATGTAGTTGGACATATTTCATTCCTGAATACTGATGAATTTTCCTCATCTGCTACCAACACTGCCCAATTTGGTTTCTTTTGCCTGCTGATAAAGTCTCACTGTTTGGTGAAGAGCTGTCATTTTAGTGGGATTTTTCAAGTGTCATATTTTTAAGCACATGATGTTTAAACAGCAACCTATGTTGAAGTTTTGATGGAGTCAGACTGAATATCTAATAAATCAGATATATTTTTAGGCAGAAATAAAAGTCCTGAACAAAACCGCATATTGCATATATTCAGGCCAGTTGCTTCACTGTTTCCCAGTGATTTGTCTATTGCTTTCATTCTTTCTCCACCAGCAATACTCAATTTCTGATTTAGATATTTTTAGGAAACCTTTGATTCAGCTGTAGAAATTAATGTTACTTTCTTGACCTCAAATTGTCTGAACCTTCTTAAATTCAACTCACCAGGAAATTTTCTGTAGGAAAAAGAGAAATAACATTTATTAGGAAAATTATTTCAGGTATGCAATAACACTCCTGGTCAAACAGAAAGAAAGAGCAAGAGAGAAGCTGCAGAATAGCAAATAGACTTGTGGTTAGTGCTGGTTAATTCATTCTTGAAGATTCTTGCAGTGTGAATGACTCAGAATTGGCTTCTTGCACCCATTTTAAAGTGTCCCAGAGTTCACAAGGCTTGCCCACACAGTATCAAAAATGGAGTAACCTGAAGCAAGCTTGCAATCCCAACAAGCTCTGCAGAATAAGAAAGCAGGCTTTTTTAACTCTAAGTGGTAATCTCTCCTGTGTGCATCATGTAAAATTACCTCATGCAAGAGACCTGACCAACATCTATATTGTTCACCTTGCTTGAGTACTCCTACTGGCTTGTGCCTGCAAGATTTAGAAACTGTAGGCTCCAAAGAGAAGCAGGTACAGTGAGAGATTGGCCATTTACAATTTTTTTCATTGTTTAGTTTATCCCAGGAGGTAAGACAGCTCAGATGAGCTGCAGGGCCTGTGTAAACTGCTTAGTCACAAGCAGAGAACATGACGATGTTGTTGCTGATTTCATACCAAATATTTATTCACTGTTCCTGTGTTTCTAAACTCATTGATAACACCAGACTGGCCACAACATGAGAATTTCAGCAGCCTGGGAGGGTTCCTGGGAAAAAAGGATCAAAGACGAAGCCATCCATGCATAGCAGTGAAGTCCCCCTTTCCAAAACACTTTATCTATGAAGCCAGGTGCCATGACTTCACCTTTCCCTCTTCTTTCTCCTCCTCTTCCCTTTGATCATTTCCCTTTATTTTCTCTCCAGAAAATCATGCACCTGCTGCTTCCAGAATGCCATGCAACCACTGTGGCTGTCCAGTGTGGTTATCTGATAATAAAATTGTTTCCCAAGTCAGTAACATGCTTCCCCATGTGCAAAAGTCCCTCTGTATACAGTATCCTCTCAGTGTCCTGCTTCAGGAAACCTCCTACCTTGCAGAGATACACCAGCTTACCAACTTCCTCCAAAACATGCTCAAAGCGCTGCTTCAGAAAACTCATAATAAGTAAAAGCAAGAATCCACCTGACAGTCCTTCCTGGAGGGCTGCTTCAGTTCTCCATGTTTTTTTCCTATGCTCTTATGCCCCCTAATCTCCCCACTCCACTAATCACACATATACCAATGCGGTACAAATTTTGTTTTGCCTTATGCTCATGATTTACTGTCTGTGGGCCTGACCTTGACACTTCCTTAGACCTATCTAAGGCTCTCTCCAGGGATGAGTATCACTGCTTCTGCCCTGCATCTTCCATTTTCTACTGGCTCCTTAGGCTGCTCCTCTTCTGGGGAAGGCTAGAGATGCCTATCTGTAGATGAAGCAGTTCCCTTCAGCCTCCCCTTAAGCCAGGAGCAGCATTCACATATACATAGGTTCCATACTCAGAGGTAGATGTATTACAGCTGGCTCCTTCTTACAGAAATCATGTACTTTTTTTAACATGACAAAAGAAATTTACTGCTATCCACTATAAAAAATTTAAGATGTGAAGTGCAAGCAAACAGGCACTTGGCTAGGATTCAGACTAATAAGCCAGTCTATATATCATCACATCAGTCTAGGGACTGTGTGCTCCACTAGGAAATTACCAAATCTGAGGAAAGATTTACGGGCAAGCAAATCCATCTGACTGTACAAAGTTTGATTGGTTAGGTCCACAGGTAAAAAATTTTTGCGTATAGCTGACCCCTGATTAATGGGGCAAGTTCACGTGGGGCATAGTCCTGCCACAAGTGATTGAAAGACAAGTTGCTCTTTCTTGGGCAATCTGGAAGTTGCCAGAGCCCACATAGAATTAAAACATATCTTACAGGCCTTCTCCTGGCTTTGTTCAAGGATGGATTGCTGTGAGAAAGATGGAGAATATAATTTAGGTTTTGCTTATCTTTAGAGTCAAATGAGAAACGAAGAGTGCTGCTTTAGGCCTGAGATGATGTATATTAAACAAAAGGAAGGTTCACTACTATCTCTTGCTGTGAAGTTCCAGGGCTTAAATCTAGACCATGAGATTTCTACCTGTGGACCTATAAAACAAGCCTGGTATTAGAGTCTGTGAATGAAGATAGGACATCCCACCCAACGTAAGAACACACATGACTGCATATTTATGCAGAAATGCACATATAAAACATAATTATACACATAAGCTATATGTTGATAGATGTGCTCATGTACACATATAGGTAGACGCACATACATAGACACACATACACATACATATTTCTTGCTTGTAGCTGATGTATTATTTCATTATTTCAGGGAATATCATTCTTCTAGTCATTTTGAAGTCTGTTCATTTTTGGAATTTTTTGCCCTCTGATAATACCTGTGCAGATCTCATTGGCACTGAGTTAGAATTTACTGTCCTCAGAGAGTGTGCTTGCTTAAAGACTGTAAATCCTAAGAGAAAACATTTTTACTTTCTTTCTCCCTCTGGATCAGCATTAACGTAATGAAGTTCAACAACACCAAGTACGAGGTCCTGCAACTGGATGAAGGCAATCCTCAATATCAATACAGATTGGGGGATGAATAGATTGAGAGGTACTTGGGGTACTGGGAGATGAAAAATTGGCTATGAGCAGGCAATGTGCACTTGCAGACCAGAAAGAAGCATGACCAGCAGGTCAAGGGAGATGATTCTCCTCCTCTACTCCACTCTGGTGAGACCTCACCTGGAGTACTGCATCCACGTCTGGGGTCCCCAACACAAGAACAACATGGACCTGTTTGAGTGGGTCCAGAGGATGGCCATTAAAATGACCAGAGGGCTGGAACACCTCTCCCGTGAAGAAAGGCTGAGAGTTGGGCTTGTTTGACCTACAGAAGAGAAGGCTCTGGGGAGATCTTATTGCAGCCTTTCGATATATAAAGGGGGCTTATAAGAAAGTCAGAGAGAGACTTTTTACCAAGGTCTGTAGTAACAAGGCAAGGGGGAATGGTTTTAAACTAAAAGAGTTTTTATTATAAGGGTGGTGAGACACTGGAATAGGTTGCCTGGAAAAGATGTGGATGCCCCATATTGGCAGTGTCCAAAGTCAGGTTAGATGGAGCTTTGAGCAATTTGGTGTAGTGAAAGATGTCCCTGTCCATGGCAGGGCGCTTGATCTAGGTGATCTTTAAAGGTCCCTTCAAATTCAAACAATTTTATGATTCTATGATTTTTAAAAAATTACTGAACATCAAGAAAAAAAGATCTTTTCTTTTGAACCTGAAAACATATGGCATTTCTAATGTCTGATAGGTGAATTCCAAGTTTTTGAGTATTTTTGTTAGTCTGTTCGTGTACTGTTTTTCCTACTTTTTCTTCCCTCTCACTCTTTCTGTATTTTCTTTGGCATTATTTATTTGTGAAAGAAACCTACAGACCTTATCGATCATGGAGCCGTAGCTACACGCAAATTAGACAATTACTAACCTAAGCTAGCTTGTTTAAATTTAGCTTGTGTAGTCTTATGCTACAGTGCAGTCACAGAGTCATAGGTAAAGAGAAGCTAAAGCTCCTCAAAACCAAAACAAAATAAAAACCCGGAATTGGGAGATTGCAGAATTGTGTAAATACTATATGATGTTTGAAAGCAAAATGACTTTGAGTCCTAATCCATGATTATATATGAAACTTAGCATACCTTCTGTTCTGAGCATTTGATGAACATCTTAACTTTAAGCCACTTTCCTCTTCTCCACTTTCAGGTATTTCCAGTCTTTTTTTATCACCCCAACTTTTGCTTTTCCTTATGTTCATTGGGATATGCTAATCTATCTAGATCAGTGTGCTTGTAATTTTGACAGATGCTTTACAGATGTATTTACTGAAGCCCATATATTGCTTTTTTCCCNTCCTTTTCCTCTGGGCAGCTTTCCAGTCATTCTTCCCCAAGCCTGTAGCGTTGCCTGGGGTTGTTGTGGCCAAAGTGCAGGACTTGGCACTTGGCCTTGTTGAATTTCATGCAGTTGGCCTCGGCCCATTGATCCAGCCTGTCCAGGTCCCTCTGCAGAGCCTTCCTACCCTCCTACCCCCTCCTACCTTCCTACCCTACACTCCCACACAACTTGGTCATGCAGTCTTTGATTTAGATTGAATGGACTCACGGGGAGTACTGAATGTGTCCACATGTTTGTCCCTCAGAGAAGCTGTGTGTCATTCCTAATACATTTTTAAATTAATAGTACTAAAGCTAGTTAAAAGAAAGTATTGCCTTAAAATATGTTTCTACCATGTCTTTGTGGTTTGTTGGTTTTTTTTCATTGGTGGTTTTTTTTTTGGTGTTTGTTTTGTGTGTTGTTTTTTTTTAATATTGCCATTGCTAATCTTAGTAAGAATAAAGTGGAAGTTGGATACAAGGCAACTTAAAAAAATGTATCACTGAAGGCTTATTGACATTGGTTTTTGTTCTTATACAAAACCTCACGTAACTTTCTGAGGTTGAATTTATATGAGGAACCA
The DNA here is from genome assembly GCA_013400755.1 of Pelecanoides urinatrix. Classification (NCBI taxonomy): domain Eukaryota; kingdom Metazoa; phylum Chordata; class Aves; order Procellariiformes; family Procellariidae; genus Pelecanoides; species Pelecanoides urinatrix. The sequence continues at coordinate 32,689 of VZTQ01007064.1, read as the reverse complement.
TCCAAATATGTTTTAAATTTTGTTGAACTCAAGACTCCTACATTAATCTTTGCACCTTTATTTCCCTGGGAAGGACTATAAATTATTTAAATTATTGTATTGCTGCTATTCAAGAAAGATGCTTTACTTTAAGGTATATAATTCATCATAGAATGGTTGTTCATGCATAACTGTCTCTCCTGGACCAAAGTAATTCAATTTCGTAAATAAAAAGAGAAAATCAAGTAAAAAAAAAAATACTAGATTAATTACAATGATTTTAAAGGACTATCATATGCCACGTTTAACTTAAATTAGAGAAGTGTTACTTCTTAACACAATAATTCCTTCTTATCACAGAAAATCATTCTTTAGTTTATTCCAGCAAATAAATTTCTTTACTATTCAAAGTAAAAAAGATAGACCCAAATTGCAGCTATGGAGCTAGGCTACTCTCTAATACCAAAAATGTTACGTCAACTGGAAATCTTTGTTATTTTTCTTTGCAAAAATCTTTCACTTGACAAGGCTAGGGAAAAATCCCACTGACTTGTATTATAGACTACAAACTGTATGTGAGTTGAGGAATATGTCTTGACTTCAGGAGCATTTTTAAATCGTTTTCCTTGATAAAAGTTCTACATGCATGTAAAATCTGTGTGGTACACGGAGACTGTGAAGGATACCTTAAAGAAAGCCTACAATGATGTACAAGCAGATTGTGGAAGCTTCCCCTTCTCTCTATGGTTAATGATATACATACAGTTCAACTCCACCAAAGAAGAGGAAGTAAATGTCATTCCAAATACCAGTTTATTAACAAGGTGCTTTCTGGGCAGTTTTTGTCTCAGTCACTTAAAGTGAAGCCTGGACTTGATATGATCAAAGTTTTTAGATGTGGTTACTCATGTGTCATGAATCACAAATATACTGTATATCTTAGGGATAGTCAGCAGGGACTGTCTATTTTAATCCTTTCTTCTGCAGACAAATATGCCCTTGGAGTTCCTGCTACTGATTCAATGATGCTATCTAATTGACAATTTAAGATTTGCACATGCTATGCCTCTGTACTTAATCCCCAAGCCATATTTATGTTTCCTGTAAGTCATAAGCAGGCCAAGGACATTAAGGTCTTACAGTTTCAATAGCCTGAGGGAGTCTTTTGATATACAGTAGTCTCTTCATGTACAACCTGCTCAAAAATTTCATTGGCAATGACACTAAGAACATCTGTCTTCTGCGGGGCTAAGCATGTTTTTCCTTTTGTGGAAGAAAAATTACACTCTGTAAATCAGTCAGATTTTGTTCAGAGTAAGAAATCACGCTCACTGGCACTGTGGTACTGAAGCATGTGTCATGATTTCAGACTTTTGTAGTGATTTCATATGCTTTTGTTTGACCTTAAAATAAAGACTACAAAGGAGCTGATTTTGAAAACTGTTTTCTTTTTTTCATATTAAAAAATATTTTCACAAACAACTGTGGCTTAATTTTTAGTATATGTAGGTTCTCTATACAGAACCTACATACAATTTTTAGTACATCAGTGTCTAATCTAACAGTAGGATCTCCCCACAGTTAGACTATTTTTGTAGTAATAATTCATAAAATTCATGGTGAACTGATAGAGATTGTAGCTCTTCTGCTCAAACCAGCAGAAGAATTTACCCCCATCATAAAGACATTGTAATACAACATGAAACAGCAAAAGGCAAGATATTTTGGAGGTTTATTATTGAGTCCCTGTGGTACAACTATTAACAAAGATATTGTAGGACAGAATTAAATGAGAATCTCCCAATGTACTGTGGCAAAGTTTTTTTTTTTTTTTTAAAATTTCCCTACATTTCGATTAAACTACAATCTGGTGCATTTGAATGGTACATAAGAATGGATCACAGTAGATCTGCTCTTGCCTCAATTTTTATGAAAGGTAGATTTGAAAGTGCCCTTTTGTCAAGGAAACCTCACAAAATATGACTCCCAGTAGAAGTGGAGAGCAGTGTGTTTGCTGACAGATCCAGAACAAGTTCTTACAGAAGGGCTTTTACAAGTCAGGGGAAGATTTATTGCACACAAGTATGCAGAAGAGTGAGGGATGGATTGTGCATGTGCAAGGCCTGAGGGAAACTGTTTCTTCCTGATGCTCTTGAAAGTATGGTTGGTTGTGCTAAGTGCTCTGCTGTTGCATTTCTTGTTGCTGTATGAAGCATTAAGAAGGAACCACAAGACCACATCTATCAAATTCAAATTTCTAAAGCTAAGTTTTGTAGTTAGATACCAGAATTATTTGTTTTTTCACTGAATTCATAGCAACATAAAAAATAAAGTTATTTATGTCTTTAAATAACAACTGTAGATCCTTAAATTCAGGTGTGCTCAGATTTGAACAGGCAACCAAGAGTAGTAGCATTTAAAGTAATTCTGCTGATTTCAGTGAGATCCTTTCTGAGAGAATTTTCTCTTTTAATTTCCATAAAAACCAGTGTCTTCCAAAAGGGAAAGCAAAACATGTAATAAATGCAGTTATCTGGGTGGATGCATGAATCAATTCCTTCTGAAAAGTGAGATGGTCACTGCATCCTTCTCTTCTGACAACCAGGAGGCATCATGTACTCCCTTGTTCGTACACATTTTCTGAGCAAAGAATAAACTTATTCCTAGCCCTGATTTCAGAACAGTTTTACAAGCTTAAGTTACAGACATACATAGGTATCAAGTTGTGGACAAACTCAAAGGATGGTAGAAAACTCAAAAGATGTCCTCGATCTTGCTACGTTGTGTGTACAAGAAGGCAGACACTAATTTCAGATTGGTCGTTATGAAATAGGCAGATGGTATGCGCTAACAATCTGTTTCTGATGGAAGTACATGGACATCAAGAAAATGTGTTATACCACTAAAAATTGTGATGTGAATTCACTTTGGTCATAGCTGTCCTGTTATCAGATTATAAAGCGGGTTTTGTGGCTGACTTCATGCAGAAACTCAGCTTTGAGATGGATAACATTAGGTCATACAAATGTCACCCTGAGTTTTCTGGAGCTGATGTGTCACAAAACCTCACTGTGCTAAGTGCCCCTAAGACAACGTTCCATTACACTATTATGCCTTTTCTTGTTCTTTAGTTGTTCTAAGACCTTCCCTACTGCAGCTGGAAACTCAGTCCTACAAGTTGTCCTAAATTGTCTAAAGGTGAACAATATTTTTATTGAACCAAGAACTAATCATTCTTGCAGAAAATATTATTTACCATCCATTTTCTATTATCCACATAACATACATTGTTGTCAGTTTGGAATGTGTAAGGAATATTTATTGAAGCAGTGCACTATGATTTAGCTGTCCAAATCCCATTAATGTCAATGGGATTCATGCTGCTAAACCTCCACGTACTTTTTGTGAAAAGTACACCTTATTATCTAATACTTTACTGTCTCATACAGGCTGAGGAACTTTGATGGCTGAGAACGTCATTCGAAAAATGTATGGATCTGTACAACACCATTAAGTCCCCAGACCACACCTGTCAGAGATGGTTTTGAAAGCAAATAGGAACAGGTATTATGTGAACAAGAAACAGAGGTGTGTTTTTCTTTTCTTTGAAAGCACTAAACAAGTCAAATGCATTTTGCTTTTTCGCCACGTCTTTATGTGTTCAGTGTATACTTCATAGAAAAATTATCTGACAAATATATTGGACATCCCTGAGGATGAGCATGGATTATTATTACAGCTCTCCAGAGAAACAAGAGCAGAAATGTGAAATGACTTACTGAGAGCTTCCTCGCAAATCATTATCAGAGAAAGGATTAGGAAATAGTACCTTCCAACAGTCACTGCCCATTTCTCCAAGCCTGGCTGTTCCTCATTTGTAATTTTAAAATAATATGGTCCAGCCTTATGGAGATTTGCTGGTGAATATGATATTTTTGCTTAACAGCTCCAGCTTTCCCACTCTGTGAACCAGTGCACAAGATCTTTCAGCTGGGACTACTGATCTGGGAATGAAATACTAAGGAAAAACAAGTATTGACTGCTTCTAAGACAAACCACAAGATGTGGGGACCCAAGACATAGTCACTGACAGAGGTTAATATGTCATATTCATTACATTAGCAATTTAAAGAAAAAATTTATTTCTTATTGACAGTCATAGTCTACAGGCATGCAAGTAGTATTTATCTGTAAAAGTTTCTGTCAAACGTAGTTACTATTTCTTTCTGCTTTTCTTTCAGCTGACCTTAGAATTCCATAATGGAAAATAAATGTCCATCACAATATTTGTAATACACTTACAAGTTTAGCTGAAACTTACAGATATCTTCTCTCCACCCTCTGTGTCACTTTAGAAGGGTAAATCATTAAAGCTATGTTTAAACTATGATATAGTTAAAGACTGTAAATCAAAAACCATGAACTAGAAAAGAATTTAGATGAAATGTCATTAAAATTGATCCTATAAAAATACTGCAACACAGCAACGGTTTTGTAAAGTAAAATAACTTTTAGCATCTTTACTTATGTTGTTGTAGATCATTTCAGGAATTAGAGGAAAAGATTCAGAATATAGTTATATGTGAATATTTGTGTGCATTCAATACCCATTGAATATACTTGTATATTCATATGAGTAGATAAATGAAAGGTTGAGCTTGAAATGTGATTGTTGCTGGTAAATATCATAATGCATGGAATATTAATGTATGGTGTCATGTGTTTTCTTTGGATTTCACTCAGCTGTTCACTTACCCGTGGTGACTTTGAGTTGTGACAGAAGGACCCATTTCCTAATGATGACAGTCTCTCTGGGTAGCTAATAAAGACATGGGAACACATGTGGTGCTGAAGTCTTTGGTGGAAGCAAAAAGCAGAGGGGAGAATGATATGAAATAACAGTAAGTATAGTTTATTCATCTAGGAATTAAAAAACATGCTTCCTCCAAACTTATGTTTTTTATGTAAAGAGAATGGAAGATATAAAGAAAATATTGAATGGTTAATGGACCCAGAGGAAAAAATAAGACCTTCTGCCAAAAACTTTACATGGGTTTTCTTATTACATTTAGAGATGGTGAGAAGCTTTGAGGAAAATTTTCTCCAGAAACATCCTGGCAAGCAAGGAGATGATGTCCCTCACAAGTGCACTGCTGGATCCCAGGATCACTCAGGTGATGTTAGAGGATGTTAAAGGACGGAGAAGTACAGCCTAGGTGGATGAGATTTAAATTATGTCCAAACACTTTAAATACAGATATTTACATCAGAACTAGTTTTCTAGTTCTAAATTAATTTTAACCTAAGTAAGGGAAACTATTTTGCTATCAGGTATCTGGATACTGGCAAAAATATTTCCATATTTGGATATGGATCAAACAAGTAATAACTGTAAAAAGTTTGGAAGGAAAACTGGAAGTAAGACTTCCCCTTCTTCTCATCCCCTCTCAGCTGAGATGTTGTGTCAGGACTAAAACCCACTTATAAGTTTTAGAAGTTTATTCAAAGTGGAAATGTAGATTAAATAATTCCATATTGATTTAAAAAATCCTAAGTAAAGAAATATTTCAGCAGTAGCATTGTCACTGTGCATGAGTCAGCCAATGTGTCTCCTTGTGTTTTACTGGGTCACTCAACAACATCATTACCACTAATGTCCTGAGTGTCTTCAGCCACGGTGACTTCTCTGATTACCTCCCTTGGTAGGCTGTTCTATTCTCCAATTACGCTCACTTTTTCTGACTAATTTGGGATGGAACAGCGTGAGTTTTCATTTCCAGTGACTTGTTTCCAACAGAGAATAGCCATGTGGTTACCATGCACAGACAAAAAGTAATACTACTGATGCACTGCTGTTTATTAAGACATCTGCCTTGCAGGAGAAACATGGGGGGTTTTTATTTTTTATTTTTCACACTGATATACTACAAAAATATTTTAACTAAAGCTCAAAATATATTATGAGAAACTTGGAAAGATAACATCAGGTGCAGTACAAAGACAAGGTTTTCCCTTGACTATGGCATGCACTGTTCGAGAGGATCTTATACCTGCATCACCTTAATTACTCTTATTGTTGCTTTATGGTAAAGACTGATATCACGATCAAGATCCACAATCCTAGTTGCTATACAAGTATCTGTGGTCTGTGACATACAAGAGTTGCAAACAGCTGCATAACCTAATGATGATATTCTTTTCTGCCACACCAAATAATAAGTCTTCCCTTCCACCCCAAAACCAGATATTTTTCTCTGTTTTTGAGGGGGCTAAAATATTTTTAAAATTTATTTCATTTTTTGTTAAGTTCTTAATTTTCTGTTATGGTCATTATACTTTTCCCACTGTGACTAAAATTTAGATAAGTGAGGTCAAGTCCAAAGTTGCCCAAGTTTTCAACAAAACAGCATTCGAATATGATTTTTTCTAACATGTAAATTGTGTATTAGTTTTTAGAATACTCTCCAGTTCTGTGATTCATTCAGAATAAAGTCTATATCAGTTCCTGGACAGACTGTCAGAAGATTTCTAGAGACTAGGGGGCTTCTACAAGACCTCTGACTCCACAGATGTTCAACCACTACCTGACTAACTTCAGAGTAACATGAGATCCTTCAGTTATTGTTTGTTATTTTGAGGAATGGTCTTCAACCTAAAAAGGAGATGAAGCAACTCTATACAATTTTTATATTGGAAATCTGTATAGGACTGGAGAGGAGATGGCATGTTTTGTACTACACTTGTTTCCCTTCATGTTTCATTGCGGTAACATTAATATTCTTCAGATATTTTGGATACTTGTGGCAAGGTTAGACAACTTTCTGCAGGTTAAGACTGAGGATGAGTTTGCACAGTATTATTAATTGAGTGAATGATATAAATTATGCAAAGTTATACTCAAAAGTAATTTTTTTTTGCAAAATTATTGCTGTCAAGTCAAAGATAAGGATAACTTGTGTATGGTGTCACTTCTGGGTTTCCTGAAAACTAAAAACTACGGAGTTATGCTTATTGATTGATCATATGATAGTCATGCTACCAATACGGGACAAAAACTATGTCATTTAAAAGATAAATCAATAAGTGAAACCTGCAAGCATTATTTTGTTAATCCAAGCATACACAAAAGACCACATGCATAAATATCTACTTTATAATATAACTATTATGAACTAGTTCATTTCCTGTGAACTCTTTGCTTATTTTTAAAGTATATTATAAAACTTACATTTGTTCAAGGGGCAAGCAAAATCTGTCAGAACTAAAAGTGTGATTTGACTCCCCTAACCAGTTACAGAGAAGTTAGGTATATACTCCTCTTCCAGGCTCTCTTTATACTTAATAAAGAAATAAAATTCCCAGGAGGTTGTTATCACAGTTTTTAAAACGTTTGTGTTGGTCTGTGCTCTGTGTCTACCCATCTTACTCCACTGACTATGAAAAGAAGCCCAGACAACTAGATTAGATCACACATCCCATTTACAGATGTCTAGCAGTAGGATTGAGGAAGAACAGATTCACTCAAGTCTGATGTGTATGGGGTGCCTTTCCTCCAGTGTGAGTGGAATTTTGGTAAAGCAGTCATCCTATACAGGCCCTCAAAATGATGCTTGTGTTGGAGTCAACTAATGCATGGATCCAACATTGGCCCTCTGCAGTGTGCTGAATTTCTTTTGCAGTGGTGATTTAACATTTTATTCAATTATTTCATGCTTAGCACACCAGTGCTTTCATGAGTTACATTTTCTTGTATCACTGCAATTTCTCATGAAGGAAACAATTCAACATCTTGATGCTTTTATACACTATATATATCAAACAAGTGTGAAACAATTGAATCCACACACCAACCAGGATTTAACAAAACTCTGTAATCTTCAGAGGCAGTGTATTTACTCACTCACTTGAATGGTAAACTCCAAAAGGAGCAATTCCAGGGAGCTATGTATGCCACTGTTCAAAATCCTCTTGGCATGAAATAAAAGGGGAAAATCTCATCTTCTCCAGAACTACATCAGTAAAATAATGAAAGGCTTTAACAGGATTAAGACAGGGGTGTTATGAAATCTATAATTTGCATGACTTTTGAACTTTTTATTTTTGTAAAACCTTTAGAATATGGCAAAGTTCCTGTGTAATGTCACTGTTGTCTCATAAATGTGCAGCCCTGGAACAGTGAAAGGTGATACACACCTCATGCATTTCACCTGGGTAAAATTAAGTTTATGATCTTATTTCATAAATAGTCTTGAGCTGAAAATGATACACATGCTGAGGCTGTGTGAATGTAAACATTCTGTGTCTGGCAAAACGTGGACTTGAAGAAACTGTAAAAAGAGACAATGTACAACCTGGGTTTAGCATGGGGTGGCCAATAGGCTTGTTGTGCCTCTCCACCTACAATTTTTCTCCATTAGCAATATCTGTTGTTGTACATGTTCTGAGAACATATAATGGAAATTTTCTTCACTGTAACCCTTGCTTCCCTTTCCCTCCAATTCCACAAAGCTCCTGTTGAAACTTTTATACAAATATCTTTTTTATCAATTTTGAGTATTTTCTCTGAATTGCAAGTTTGAAAAAGATTCCAAATGTATCACGTTTCTGATTCAAATTCAGTTCTATTCTAATGCATGAGATATTGAACAAAAAGCATACTGGGGACTGCCATTATGCAACGACCTTACAGTCTGAGCAAAAGACAGGGTGGATGAAATGTGGTACAGAGGAAGAAATTACTTACCCAAGGATACACAATAGGATATGCAGCAGTACGCACAAATATACAAAACTAGGATTATTAATAAGATCTTCTGATTTCTAATTCACTGTTTTATAAATCTGATTATGATGGCTTTGGGGAGCTGAAAGGAGATTGGCTTTTTTTCAGATTATTTCACACACCTCTTTAGGAAGGTCTACATATTCATAAGTATTTGGCATTCACCATGAAATATTTAATCATCCAACCCAAAATGTCACTGAAAATACCTCCCTCTCTCCTCCACACATCCCCCCAAAATTGTGCATCCCTTATACTTAACCCATGTCCGTGAAGAAAAGTGTATAAAGTCATGTTGTCTATAAGTTTGAGGGTTTCTGCTCTTGGTTTTGTTGATTAATTTCAGCCAAATTTGCCACAGAGAGCCTCAAAAGTAGCATGATACTATAAAGTTTGTAGAAACAGGAATTTAGTTGGTAGAAAGACTCAAATTAGTGCTTCCACTGAACAAAGCTGAAGCATGAATCAGCTGTATTAATCAGCACTAGGGAACCCCTAGCAGAAAAACATCCCAGAATCCAACTGTAGGAAGAACTTTGGTCAGAGCTTGTACTTTTTCAGATATGGGGTTAGCACAACCTTGAGACATGAAGGTGGAGGAAAACACTCTTCATAACTTGTTAGTCACAAAAGAACTCTTTAGTTATTTAAAAAATTTATTTTAAGTCTTGTGCAATTTTTAATCTAAATGAATGGTGGTCAACTTTCACCTTTGCTGCTGATCATTATGGCTTGGCTCATAATCTAAAATGACTAGCTGAAATGTTTCAAGTTAATATAACTGTAAAGCTTTGCAGTGAGAAAAGCTGAGTGTAATGAACATGTGGTGGTAAATGGTCTGATAAGTTCAGGAATAGGTAGATCTTTAGTAGTTCACAGCTATGATGAACGGGCAGCCAGCACTACAGTTTCTTTTCAGAAATCTTATACAAGACACAGTTGGATAAAAGTCTTAATTTGTTGTGAAAAATCATTTTGAGACTAGTGAGAATAGGACTTCTGGCTGTAACTGATTAAGGGAAAAGGTTTCCGCTCCTGATCTGAAAGAAATACTGAATTAAGACTGCATGGAATATAGAATTCGATGTATTAGTGGCCTAATATAGATATGTTAGTTTCTTTTTGGTTTCAATAGTGATGGAACTAGTTCCACAGCTTTTCAGAATAACTGGCTTTTTCAAGGTGTAAACATATCTTTTTTATTTTTTTTTCTCTATCAATTCCAGGCATATTGACTTATTCAGACATTTTCGAGCATAGTTCTGAAAATATTAACTGATTTAATCTAATATCTAGTTTTCCCATAATGGCACGAAGTGCTTCAAAGTTTACAATATTTAGACACAGGGTAAGGTAGTAATGCCTTCTATTATAGTTCTTTCTATTTAGGGGTTTCACTTTCCACTTTTATTGAATCTTGGAAGGTTTTAGTCACACAGGGAATACTATTGCTAAGAATGCATAGGTAATTTACACTGTATGAGCTCTTTCTTTTCAAGAAATTATATTTATGAAAACTGGTGATGGGGCAAAAGAAACATAATTTCTCCTGTGGAAACACACACATTCAACTGAAAAACCTACACACTACCTCATCTAAACCTTCTTTCTTACTAAAGCACACTACTTATTTCCACTGTCTGAGTTATTTGGGATACACATTTTACATCTATCTGATATCCCAGTTTGATGTAGATAGATTGTTGAAAAAACTTTATTCCTAAAGGTCGATATCCAGTAATATGTGGCCTTTGTGATGTTATTTTGCTTTTCACTTTTTCGAAAGCTGATAAGCTAATGGGTCATTTTTACTGGAAAACTCAGTACTCACAAATTCTCTGCCTGCAGGTGGAATTCTGTTTCATAACACTGAAAATCCTGAGCAATAATTTTATATGTCTTTCTATTGCTTAAATTTTATAGCTTATTTTCTGACTTTTAAAAACTCAGTACACATTTCATTGGTAGGTCCTAGAATTATTCTAAAAAGTAAGAAATACAGATATCTTATTTTTTCCTGTTCTCTTTGATACATTTTCTTGTCAATCTGAAGCTATCTCCATGCACGAAGAAGGGGAAAAAAACTCAAAACCAACCAACACTTTCAGAATCTACTAAGTATCCAATGACGTAATTAGAAACATTGCCTGGTTAGTATTGCCTCTGCCAACCTTGGCACTTGATGCTCTTTGCTGTTTCCTGGCAGTTCTTTGGCACTATTTTAAGGCAAGTCACTCATTGTCACAAGCTGTAGTAAAGCACACCATTTAATGCAGATTTTTTAGTCTGGCTTTTTAATGCAAGTATAATGGGCAAATAGTTCACTGCATCTCTAGATCCTGGCATATGGCATGCAGGAGAACAAGTCAGCCCATCAGATTAACCATGTAATAGACCCAGAAGCAGCTTTACAACTGTAAAACAAAATTGCTTATGGAGTCTGCCAAAGTACCAGATGTTGCTGTTGGAATAAATATTTCCCAGTGCTTAGCATCTGGACTTTGAGGTTGCCATCAAAACCTGAAAAAAATTACTAGCCACTATCTACTATTTTTGCTTGTGTAGGTTTCTTTCAATGTGAGATTGGTTTTATTTTCATTATTATTACTGCCACTGAAGTTGCTGTTCTTTCACAATACTTGAAAACGTATTCTATTAGTTGTATTTCATAGTAAAATAGGCTTACATTGAAATTCTTCTTCAGAACAACAATTCATTTAATCTAGTATGTTATCTCTGATAATGATCAGAAATGTGACCAATAGTGTAGCAAAAGTCATTTAAGATATAGTTAGATGAGTAAAGAAGATGCCTGACATAGGTATAAAGAAACTTTATTAGGTACCAGCAGAATAAGCTAGCTCAAAGAGCAAAAGAAAAAAGTGTCATGTGTATATGCAAAAGTGTATATGCAAATTGGCTTTGTATTGGGAATAGCACATTTACCTATATCATGGCAATTCCATGCTATACAGATATCATAGCCATACCTGTAATGTTGCAAGCATGAAAGTTTTATATCCTTCAGAAATTTCTGTAATGTCTAATTTTTCAACAAGATGTGTAAATAGAGCAGCAATTTTTTATCCATTAAAGTACTTAATTTTATAGGGAAACACTAGAATCCTGGGTCTTAATTATATTTTGCAGTAATTAATTTCATAAGTTTATTGTATGCTCAGTGAACCTATTTGACTGATATAAGTGAACGAGTAGCCAACCTTGTGCTAGGATGGAGCCTCAATTTTTGCATGTGTCTTTCTAAATACAGAAATAAACAGATCCTGCTTTTACATCTACTAGAACAAACTCTGTCCTCAGATGCAAGTTTAGCTAAAAAAAAAAAAAGAGTGCTCTTTTTTTCACTGCTAATTGTTCTCTTTATGGAATCTGGAGGTTAATACTGATATTGGCATGGTTTACAGCAGTATGTTAAAAATAAAATATTCCAATGAAATCTATCACTTTTGTAAAACAGATTTGGAATAATCTGATTTATCTTCTCCCTTATGGTATTTTGCATTCAGGATATCTTCATTGACTTCAGCTGAATGACGAATAGAAGCTAACCTATTCATTAACTTTATATTATGTCTTTAAAAACATGATGCATTAAGAGATGTCATGATTAATTGTTATCAAGCAAACCACCATCCTTACTCATCAAAAGTTTGGTACAATATTGTAGCATTGTAAGGCATTATGGCAGATGCCATCCAACTGCTTTGCAGCTGCATGATTGATACTATCATTTTTGATTGATGTCTCTGACACTATGGCATTCAAAACAGAGCAAACCCTCATATGCTTTTGAGAGACAATGAATATAAACTCACAATATGAGAAATTATTATGTGGAAGAGCTGCAAATCTGCAGTGAAGGTTCCTGCAACCATTAGGATGTGTTTCATTGAAGGAAAGAAAACACAGAATTTTGGGATGTAGAAGAGATACAAGAGGTAGGTGACATTTCTATTTTAGGATACTTTTAGGGAAATATCTTCTTTCTCATTCTTTGACAACACAAAAAACAGGTTTTGCGATACATAAAAGGGAATTCTTTCACAAAAATATCTTTTCACTGTTCTATATAAATATAGCTTACTTATCTCAGGGCAGGACTGAGGGCAGCTGGCCATAAGCCAGTTCATCAGTTCAGCTAGTGAGCAGTCCTTCAGAGAATTAATAAAAATGAACACTGAATGAGCACCATGGTCACCTCAGATCAATATGTGAGAACATTGGTGAGATCATGCTGGTCTCATAAATAAGAAATGCTCAAGTTATGGGCAGGATATGAGCTAGTTTGTGAGCTACTTTTCTGTAGTCACCAGGTGTTTTAAATAACCATTTTTTAGTACGTAGGTAGGATTTGGATAGAGTAAGACAATAGAAGAAGGCCAGCAGATATAACATCTGACATGCATCTGAAATGCATCTGAAAAATTAGCATTAGTCGGATATACATTAAATAAACAAAGGTCTCTGGAAAAATACTGAGTTGGAAAAACACTGCAGAATAGCATTATTAATTAACAATATTTGTCATGGCTGTTCATTTTCTTCCTAGTTTTTGGCCTTTAGAGGAAAGTATAAGCACTATTGTGAGTACTTACATAATTTTGTTTGGAGGTGTAGTCATGAAGAAGGGTATTAATATCCCTGAAACAAGAAATTCAGGGATAGAAAAGAAACAGTTGTAATGAAACAAAATAAGGATAGCAAAAAATTTGGTATGTTTAGCACAAAATATTCTGTCAAGTAAGTACTGTAAACGAAAGAGGGAAAATAGATATGTTGCTGCTGGTACTGCAGAAATAGTGTATACTTCAAAACCTTTGGTAGCCGATGTNAGCCGAAACCAGGACAAAAGCCTTCACTGATTTTAACAAGTTTTCAGTTCAGGCAATAGATGTAGATGAAGGAGTAGTAAGGGTCAGAGCAACTGCGACAGCAAATGCATCAGCAGTTGTGGCACTTTCATGTTTGAAGAGAATCAACAGAGGCAGAAGGTAATTCCCCTACCTATCCTGTGAACAGAAAGTTACTTCTTTCTACCACAGTAAGAATCAGCTGCAAGATGCCATCTCTTTCTTCAATTAGTAGAAACAAATAAAATCTTACTACAAGAACACCACAAATTACCCAATAAAATCAACAGAATTGATGGTTCCTGATTACATGGGTGCACTACAGTGGAATAGAACTGGGAGCAACTTCCAGTAACCCTCCACTCTGCAGCTCTTTGCTAAGGCGAGTGAAACTATTGACACTGTAAAGAGAAAGTGGGTTTGCCTGATTTGTGGAAGCCAGGAGCTTCCACAAAAGAAAACTGTGGCTAAAGAAGAAATTTAATCAGAAACAATAGAAAGTACCACATAGCCATGTTTGGTGTAAATAATTTTAAATTGTTAATTGTGTTGAATGTTTTTTAACTCGTGTGATTTTTGGAGACTTCATGTGTCTTTTGGACTGCTAACTATGTATCAGACAGTAAGGAATCTTTGTAAGATTCCTTACACAGATATCTTGTAAAAAGTAGAATGTAGCTATTCTTTATCATCTTCCCTTGGTTCTGGCTTTGAAAGTGATACTAGCAAATTCAGCATGTATCTGAATGAAACAAAACTGTAAAATTGACATGGAAAAACAATTTAGTTCTGGACTTGTCATCTTTTCTATTGGCCTACTCAAAGTGACAACTCTACAGTGCATCTGTGGTGAAGATAATTTTCTGTAATGTGGTCATGTCTTCTTCAGGCTCTATAGTCAATTATTGTCTCATTGCGTTCTGCAGTGGTCAAATACAGAGAAACTGCAATGCAGTGTAACTGCAGTGAAACTGCAATACATTATAATAATGTACCCATTGAAGAAGTTTGCTCCTGGCACCTTAGGCAATGCAAAGTTTTGGTCTTTCCTCCCCATATTCAAAGAGGGAGAAAACACACATTCAGATTGGTCACTGGCAAAACAAAATTCCAGGTAAATCACAAATTTTGTATTTCAAAGAAATAAGAAGCTGACAAATATACTCTTATTGAATTAGACATGCCATTACCAATAATCACAGTGATTCAGTCTGTCTTAATTGACTGAATTTAACATACTCCACAGTAGGCTTAATTAACTAAGGTTCTTTGTGATGGATAGTATAGATGACTTTAATCCTGATGACACTGTAGTATACCAGCTGCCCCTGCTCAAAACTATTCAGGAAACATTCTGGAGCTGCTAGAAAATGTGTATTTTGCTGCAGATAAGCTCTGAATAAATAACATGGCCAATGCTTCTAATTCCTTAAAACCGACATAAAAATCTTGCAAGCTATTTCATGCCAGCTTTGACAGGTGGTGATAATGTTTTAGAAGGCACAGGATATATTGAGGTGATAGCAGCAAATGGTGACAGATTTAAGGTGTGCTAGAGAAGGGAGCTGAACAAGTTTGGGTAAGTGAAATTGAAATGTTGCGTAACACACCAGTTTTTTTTTAAGTAACTTTAGAACTATGTCTTGGATTATTTTCAAATTCTTACAACTTTTAAGAATGAGAAATTAATATGATGAAAGCAGGAGAAAAGAACTGTACTCATTCAGGGTTATGGAAAGTTAAAGGGATGAGAGATTGCCTTACAGAAATGAAGATGTTTCAATCCATGAAATTGTTAGGTTTAATACATTTTTGCTTCTTTCTTTTATTTTATATCTTCATAATTTCCACTAATTACTTCTCTCATAGTCTGCATTTTCATCCTTACAATGTCTACACATGGATCAAAAGATTTATATGTGTTTTGTTCTGTTTGGAAACATTTCCAAAACAAGACATGCCAAAACATTTCTTTCTTTTCTCCAGTGATATGGTAAATTGTATGTCTTTGTATCAAATTATAATACAAAAAACTTCTGAGAAAACGTGTGTTAATGCAAATAAGAAAACGTAACACAGCATTGCTATGCTTCACTTCAACAGAAAGAATAATTACAGAGTATCAATATTCATGAGGGTGAAGAAACGAATCTCACAAAGAGCAACATACTGCCAGGCCTGAAGACTCTTCCTCCTCCTCTCCCTTCTATTGAGTTTTGTTGGTCTTTCCCTGTGCAAAACTTTGAATGGAGAAGAGAGCATGGTGGTCAGAACTGCATTAAGCACAGGATGAAATAAGAATGGAGCCTCTCCCAAACAGATCTGTTGGTTTCCAAGAGGGGTTTAACAAATTGTACTCCAACAAGGAATACAGTTTTAACATCAATCCAGAATTACAGGCAAAATGAGGAACAGCATCTTCATGGCATCCTTCTTGTCCTTCCAAGATTCCCCAGGGATATAAAAAGAAGAGAGGGCACAACTAGGCAAAATATCATTGTTCTTCAACCAGATTTCTTTTGCTGCCAGATTCTACACTAAAAGACTTTTTTTTCTGGCTGAAATTCTCCATGTAGGACAACTAAGAATGTGGAAAGCATGAGAAAGTGAGCAAAAGATTAGTTATCAGTGGGAGGAACTAGCAGGCAAATACAAGGAGGGGAAAGGAATGAAGTCTGCCTAAAAGATGGCATAAATGAGAGAGAAAAGCTGGAAAACAGGGTTTATTACACAATAAAAAGAAAAAAAGGACAGTATAGGAAATGACACAGTTATGAGAAAGAAGAACTAAAGATCATAAAAAATGGAAATAAAGCTCTTGGGTGGGCAAAAAATCAACAAAGAAAAAAAATCAGAAAAACCAAGAAAAATAATGGAAAAACAGGGGTGGGAAAAAGATGCTTGAAAGACATGGAAGCAAATCCAAGCAGATTAATTAAAGCAACCACATGTCGTGGTTTAACCCCCACCACCTGCCTTCCCATCCTTTGATATAATACACAGATATCATTCCCTTAGTTTATGGACCACTGCTGTGAACTGACTGTAAAATCCATAAATGTCCATAAATGTTCACAAAATGTCATTTAGTCCATGACTTTGGGCTCCATCTCTTAGAATGGTCACTCAGCAGAGGAGAGGTGGTGTGTTGTGTGGTGTTACCAGGCACGAAAGCCAGCTCAGGTCAGGTCACTGCTGCACTTGCACTGCTTCTTAAGGCTTATCCTCCATTGGCTCAGGTGGTTCCAGCTATAGTAATTCCTATAACATGTAACTCAAATCCTGCGTTACAACAATTTAAAGGTATATCCATTACAATCTCCACCCCTTGTCCCTTTGGATCAGACCATCAGGTTTGACATTACGATGAACTCTTCCCCTTGCCCCTGCTCTGGCTTGGACTTATCCACAGACTGCAGTCCCTTAGGGGTTTATCTGCTCCAAGTAGAGCCTTATGTGTGAGCCACAGTCTCTCCAGGAGTATACCTGCTGCGGCATAGACTTATCCACAGCCACAGTCACTTCAAGGTGCACCGGCTCCAGCATGGCCTTACCTACAGCCACAGTCCCCTCAGGAGTAAACCTGCTCCAACATGGCCTTACCCATGGCTGCAATCTCTCCAGGGGTGTACTTCCCCTGTCATGGGCTTATCCACTGCCACACACTTTGAGGTCCTTCAGCATGACTTNGAGATAAAGACAGTTTAACATGTAAAGCAAAAGCTGTGCATGCAAACGAAACAAAACAAAGAATTCATTCACTACTTCCCATCGGCAGGCCATCTCCAGGCCATCTCCAGGAAAGCAGGGCTCCGTCACACATAACGGTGACTTGGGAAGACAAATACCATCACTCCGAACGTCACCTCTTCCTTCTTCTTCTCCTAGCTTTATATGCTGAGCATGACATCATGTGGTACGGAATACCCCATTGGCCAGTTGGGTCAGCTGCCCTGGCTATACCCCCTCCCAACTTCTTTGCACTTGGCAGAGCATAGGAGACTGAAAAGTCCTTGACTATGTAAACACTACTTAGCAACAACTAAAACATCAGTGTGTTATCAACATTATTCTCATACTAAATCCAAAACACAACACTATATCAACTGCTAGGAAGAAAATTAACTCTATCCCAGCTGAAACCAGGATACCATATCAGTTTCATTATATAGTGACAAAGGTGAATCACAAATGGCTACATCCCAAATATGAAAGGCCAGTACTTCTGCTGCTCTGAAACATGCAAATCATTTAATTAAAAATGTATTTGTATTTCAACTACAAAGATAGAAAGATAGAGGCAAAAAACTCCAGCCTTAGTATTGCACAGAGAAGCAACACTCAGCTAATTTGGGCTTCATGTTGTAGTTTTTGTTGGAGATGAACAATGAAACCTTTAGGATGCTAAGTAGTGAATTTTCTTCATGTGTTACAAACAGTGGGATGGCTCCTGTGGTGGAAACATATGTCTGGGCTTAAAACTGCTGTTCTGAAATTGCATCCTTTAATATTTTTTAATCAAGAATTGCTTTTAATAACTGCTCCACACTTTTCCACCTACATTTCTAAAACAAAAATATAGTATTTTTAAATGGATTAGTTAATGGAAAAGTTTAGGACTGACAGTACTATTAGCTAAAGGCCTATTTAATGATAGGGTAAAAAAGACACCCACGGCTTCGCACAACCTATTCTCTGACTGTGAGCTAGGCTGCAATGTTGATCTCATTTCACATTGATTATAACCTTGGTTGCACAATCAGCAGAGATTTTCTTGATTCATTGTTTTGCAAGGGAAAAATCACACCTTAATTTCAGTTTTCTCCCTGTCTCTTAAGTCTTAAAGACTTAAAATGTTCCAAGTAGCTTTAAATAAGAGAATGTTATTTCTTTATGTCAATTATTATTTTATTTATTATTTTATGTAAATTATTTTTACATGTTTATAATGTAAACATTTGTAGAGTCTTAATATGATGTACATCATGTTGTTTTAGTATACACATACACGTTTCACATAAGAAGTAATGAAAATATTCAACTAACTCAGCATGAAACAACAGAATTTTACATTCCTCATTGTCACTGTAATTCAAGAGTGAATAGTGGGAATTTGTGAAATTAACGGAAGAAAATAAGGACAAGAACTCTCAGTCAGTATAATTCAGTATACAGACTAGACATTCATGACTAGGGGTAAGATTTCGCTGTTTCAGTTTTTCATGTGAAAGTAGAAAGAAATCTGTTCCAAGCATACAAGCTGATGAAATCTATTTTGTCTTTGATGTTATTAATCACATTCAGTTCTTGAACAATATATTCCATATAATTTTGGCAGTCTACTATCCAAAACAAACTGCTGAATTATATTTTGGTTTGTTTTACATGTACACATTATTTATTCTTTATAAGAATACATATTTATATATTTATACTATTAAGCTTATCTTTGCAGAATATATCTCTGTATATGCATATAATGCTGTTATGCATATATGCCATATCTCTACATAATGCTATTCTAGTTTATTTTTTTAAGTACTGAAGAGTACTGTGTACTGTGCAGTGGACTGCACAACCAGATCAAGGAAACAAGGTAGGCCTCATAAATAGGCATATCTTATTTGGGTTCTGTTATTTTCAGCAGCACATTTATTTATTTCAGTAAAAAAATGGATCCTGACTGCTTATTCAGAATGGTGAGCACTGATGTAAACAGTAAAGCCTTTGAAGGAAAAGTAAACACTGTGGTCTATTGAATAGGTGAATTATACTGGAGCAGTTTACTGAGACATGTCAAAGATTCATATAGCTGTGGAATTTCATTTTCATTTTTATATTCACAGGAGAGATGGTCTGAAATTAGATTACTCTATGTGCCACCCCCTAGCCACTGGTAGCACCAGAGAACATGGGATATATGCCAAACCAACATTTTTAGTTATGCAGTCAGCTGCCTATACTTCCTAAACACAGTTTTAGAGATCAAGACCAATAATTATATGTAATGGCATTTTTAGCATTCTCTTTTGTCCTCATTGAAATTAATAGCAAAATTCTAAAATATTTCCTTTCTTGCTTGCTTCTCTATTTCTTTGATTTGAATAGCATCCTGTCTTAATGCAGCACTACGTCCGTTTGATTAATATCTCTCCTGTGAGACAGTTTCCCTTAAGCTGCCTTGTATGTTGAACAGTTTCTGACACATAGGAATATGAATTTTGCACTTTAGTTTTGCCCTGAACCAAAGCAAAAGGAAATGGTTTTCAAAAAAGAAACATTCAGAACATGATGCTTCAGTATGATCTGGTAATTTCATTTTTGTGAGACATTTCACTTTTGTAAGATGTAAGATGCAACTTTCTTCCAGTATTGGGGTATGACTGACAACACAAAATGTGTTTTAAATTCAAACACAACCATATTCCCTTAATAATAATCTAAATCCATACTCCAGTTATAGACCAACATAGGCTTCAGATTAAGAGACACGCTGTCAGTAGAAGAATTAAATGTTATCAAACAACACATGTAAATGCTAGAAGGTACTGTCTCATGCATTGGGTGCTGTAGTTGTGGAGCTTCCTGCCAAAAAGATTATGGATGCTAAAAGTTTAAACAAATTTAAGGGGAGACTGGAGAGATCCATGGAAGACACATCCACTCAGTGTTGCCATATAGATAAAAGCTACATTTGCCTCAGGACTACCAAGGGAAAGTAATGCATGTGCTTGTCCTGGTTTTTGCCTTTCCTCAGGCATTCTTTTGAGAGGAATGTTAAAGTCAGGCTCCTGGTCTGGTCTGACAAATTACAGTCATATTTATACTCTCACTGCTGGAGAGAATAAAAATTGCACAGTATCTCGCACATCTCTGTGACATCAGTGGTTGGCACAGACTGAAGCAAAATCCCCTTGTTTTTGCACTCTTGATAGGGTGGTAAGAGTCAGATGAGAGTGCTGAGAAGTTAATTGTGGTTCCTGGCGATGTGGTTTCATGTCCATCTAAGTCCATGTTCCAGCATACAATGAGTTCTCTTATACACCACTGAAAAACTTAATACAAAATTAATCTTCACCTTAATACAGAAAAATTTAGGTTGCAATGTGAACTTATGGGTACGAAGTACTCTGACTGTAGTTCTGCATGTGTATTTTTTAAGCTTTTAGTGCTTATGTACAAACTGGTTTTGGCTAAATTGGTATAATATAGCTGATCAAACAGAAATTAAGAAGTTTTTAAAGAAATGTCCTTTCTCTTCTAAATTTATAACTATAGTTTAAATCTGCATGACTGTATTTGTAGTATGAGCTAACTAACATGATACTTTGCTATGAGGAAATCATTATGCATGGCAGTAGTTTCAGTTTCAACAACTTTTTTTTGGAGAGTGCAAGAATGCATCCTAGAACAGAATGATGGAAATGATTGCTTTCTACCTTATTACCTAAAACTCCATACACATACTTTATGATACAGTGATGTAGTATTTCTTGGACAATAATCAGTTTTCATTGCCAGCTTCTCAGCATCAACAATAGGTTAGACAAAGTTAAATGTTCTGCATTCAGTCAAAAAGCTGGGCTATAAAAATATTAAATACAGTACACTGTCAGGGAATATTAAATTTTCACAAGGGAAATTCTGCTAGTGAAACCTGATTTAGTGAAATATGTCCCTGCCCATAACAGACAGGTTAGACTAGATGATCTTTTAAGGTCCCTTCCAAACTAAATAATTCTATGATTCTACTACAATTTAAGAGTTTTTTTAAAGATGCATCACTGTATTCATAAAGAGGGATTTACTGCACGTAATTTAGCTATCTACATGTTATAGATGTTTGGCCAGCTAGTTATCCAAGCTTATTTATAGTAAGAGGAATGAGGTGATTCTAGAAGGTAATGCATCTCACCTACTCTAAGTTGCCTACTTTATGAGGAAATGAATTGGAAAAGCCTTATTGTCTACTGACAATTAAGAAGCCTAGAGCTTACAATGAAAAGTTCAAGACCAGTGACATAAATGAGTGAAAGAGAGCAGAAAGGGAGACCGCAAGGTAACAGTGGGATCATTGTTATCAGCTTCATAAGGAATGGTCACATTACAGTGGCTGCTTTGTCCATTGTTCTAAGTGTTGTGACAGCAAACCAAAAGTGTAAATATGACTCTCTCTGTTCATGCAGAAAAGGTAACAGGAGAAAAAAGACAAAGGAAAGCATAACTATGTCAGTAGTTGGAGAGTCCATAGGTCCGGCCAGCATGTGGGACATACCTGCAGGAGAATATCTCTCTTTAGGATAGAAAGAAGATGGAAATGGCAGAGATCTTTCATGAAAGAAAGGCCCTGTAGATGAAAACAGGACAGAGGATGGCTGTTTTGGCGTTGAAAGGTCAGTGGATTTAGTTCATGTAAAAAGTAAGGAGCAAAAGCTAGACTCCAGAATGTAAAAGGTGTAAGTGGAGAATGTAAAAGGTACAGCTATGGGAAAAAATTAGAGAGTGATTTGAAAAAAGTTTTAATGTCTAGTGAAATAATGGGTAAATGGAAACATGATTAATAGTTGGAGACGCAGAAAGAGTTAGGATTAAAAGAATTGTGCTTGATATCAACTGGAAAATTGTCAACATGATTAAGAAACAAATATGAAGTTTGCATTAGGCATATATCAACATACATACAACTACACATGTATTTGTACTCAGAAAACAGAAGTATAGCTACCAACAAAATAAATATAATGTTGCCTAAATTGTACTACAGTGTTTCCCCTATGGGATGAAGGGTTTTTCCCTGTCTATTAATCTGACTCATGGAGCAAATATTTTGGTTTTGTCTAGTGTTCTTAGTCAATAATAGCATTTGGTAGAAAATTAATTCTCTATTTTCTGTAGTATTCACTTGTTATTAATGATTGTTTTCCAAACATTATTTCTTGTAATGCCCCGCTGAACTCTTTGTGGGCACTCACTCTAAGAGATCATGTTATTCCTGTCTTAGTGAAAACATTTTTATATCCTGTTGTTACTGTTACTATGCAATTATTACACATACACAGATATTTTATTTAGTGTTTATTTTATTCTGATTTTGTGTAGATTGTTTGGCTGCTTATTAGGTGGCAGATAGATTCCTAGGTTAGAATGAAAAAGTTATGATTACTTCTTAAGGCAATAACCTTTGAACTCTGATATTGAAGGTTAAAAAAAAATAGTAATGCTGATCTGCTAAGCCCATAGCCCTTGAAGTAAGGAAGATTTAAAATACAGTTGATACAGACTCATTTAAGTCTATCAGTCATTATAGTCTATCAGTTAACATGCTACTTTCTGAAGTGACCTATTATTGAGTGACATGATAGATGATTGCAACTTGTCCTATGCGTTAACTGTGTAATTCCAGTTATCCCACTGAAGGAGTGGAATTTCCTAGTTTAACTGGCAGTTCCATGGTAAAAATACCTTACTTTCATTGCTCTTCAGGTGCACAAAATGCAAACTCTGTATAAATAATCATACTTCACTTGTACTATATATGTCAGATCAGGTTAGTTGGGTCATTTTCCATGTTTTTTTCAAAGGTTACCCTTGTTAGCAACAATCTCACTAACTCTTGAAAATCCAGTTCTTACACAATAAATAACAATTTACTTTAGATCTTATGTGTAGATGCCTTAAATTGTTCTTTGTATTTCTTAGACTAAATGAGTCATCAAAATATTTGCAAAAATGCATTACTGTGTTTTGTAGTTTAGACTGGAGATAGACTGTGTGAACAGTGAAGCAGCCTGTGAAGGTGCCAGGATCAGGGAAGACTTTAGACAGTCCTACAGTGTACTCTGTTTTGAGCAGAAAGGATGTTTCCTTTCGTTTCAGAAGTGTATTTTTCATCGGTGGGTAAGCTATAACTGGAGGTCAGTCAGAGAGAGAGACCACAACACAGTATATACTAAGGACAGAACAGAAATATTATATTGTCTCACTGAAGAAGTTGCATCTACTTTGTAGTGAAAGATTGTGTGTTCTGAATAGCAATGTCTGGCCATTAAGAGCATGTGTATTTGAATGCCTAGAGACTATAGGGACAGTATGACTCAGCTTAGTATTGACTTTTGCACTTGACCCCTTGAATTATTATTTTTCTAATTAGAAAATAAAAGGGAGATAAAAGAAGTCTCAAACAAAAGGTACAAGGTTGGAAAGCAGTTGATACACAGAAATATTGGATGTATTGTGCTTCTGTGCATGTTTCATGGTCTTTTGAGATCACGGTAGGTTCAATTTTTGCAGCTCTGATCAAGTTCATAAAGGAAAATTTGGACATGTCATAAGTATTTTCTTTTTCCTTCATTTCCTTTCACCCATCAGAACTGGTGATTTTAAGTATAGCTGCAAAATGATAACTGTGAATGAATAAGTTCTAATGAGAATCTGCCTGTAAGTTCCAGTACCTAACCCAGCTGTGGGCAGTAGTGATTTCTACTGCAGAAGAGGAAGAATGTTTTTATGAGAATTCATTCAGCTTTACTCTTGAATTTTGCATCATTTTCCAGACAAAAGGCACTGAAGACCTCTCCATGTCTTTTTCATTCATTTCCATCAGGTAAGTAGTGCTGAGTTTGGATACAGTTAATGATGATTTGCAAAGTCTCACTAGCATTCTGGGTATGAAGTATATACCACTTAAGCTCAACAATAGACAGAGAAAAGAAACTGGTTTCTCCTAAGATTTAGGCCAAAGAGTTCACATAAAGTGTATTCCTTCAGTTTTAAACTAAAGGCATCAATGTTGTTTTCTGATAAATTAAGAGGATTGAAGCACTCAGGAAAAAAAGAAGAATAAGCATAGCAACACTGTATGGTCTAAAAGCCGACCTACATCTTTTGCTCTCTTGCAGCTTTTCTTCCTACAGTGGAAGCTGCAAGTATATTGATTACAGTCTGCTCCATATTGAGTAAATGAAACATTTCTCTTAATCTGAGATGCTACTTTACACTCTTGTAACTCTTTACAATGAGCAATGGGAACTGAAGGCTCTTGCACACAAAACAGTCATCACTTAAAACAAAACAAAACAAAACAGAAAAACACGAGAACAGAGGAGGAAAACACATAAAACCCACAAAAAACCCCAACAGTGCACACCCATGCATACCCATAATAGGTGGGTATATAGATCTGTTGTGAATCAAATTGAAGCTGGTGTAGACTCAGGCATACTAAAAAGCTGTGAACAAAAAAAACCCTTAATGAATAGCCACAACTTAAGAGGAGCCTATTGGAATGATGCAACATTTAGTAATCTCCAACAATTTGATTTATGATCTCAATGAGAGAGTAAACAACATCTTAATGACAATCACAAATTATGTTAGATTAGAGGGATTTACTAGTATCCATTGGAAACCTAGTGCTACAGAATGATTAGAAACGTGCAGTGAAAGAGATTTAGCTCAGGAAAAAAAAAAAAGACTCCTGGGGAAATGAGGCTAAAAGTACTCTAGGACGGGGAAACAGTCGTTTTGAAGGCACATAATGGTAGTTTTGGAAAACAGGTATGTACTGGAACTAGATATGAATCTGTAAAGGCTTGTGGCAGAGACAAAGGTAATTGAAGATTTGGGCCACTTAAGCAAAACG
The DNA here is from genome assembly GCA_013400755.1 of Pelecanoides urinatrix. NCBI lineage: Eukaryota > Metazoa > Chordata > Aves > Procellariiformes > Procellariidae > Pelecanoides > Pelecanoides urinatrix. Next base: position 7,416 of record VZTQ01007064.1, on the reverse strand, counting down.
AGATTGTCACTTCATTTAGTAGGAAGAAGAAACATTTTTCTCTAATTGTCATGTGTATTGTCAACTAACATTTAAGGAAGTTGCCTTCATGGACCCTGGTTCACTTTCTCAAGGATTGCTTTGTCATCCTCAGTGGGGTTGTCCTCTTCTGAATTCGAGTTCATCCTGCACAAATTTTTATTTTAGCCAAAAACCTTTACATCAGATCTCATCACCTCCTATCTGATTACTGTGAATACTCCTTCTTTGATACTCCTAAGTGTAAACTTTCCTTCAATGTGTGAGAAAAATGAGGCTCCATTTCCCTGAAAGACCCTTTCCAGTCTCTTCTGCATTTTTATCACCTTAAAGTCAGTAATCTCCTCCTTACCTCCAAAGCCAGTCCCAACTCTGCCTTATTAATCTGCTGATATGTCTTAACACTTGGTCCACATTACAAAAACCAAGATCAATATTACTGGCCATGGTCACCAGTTCTACAGTCATTCCTAAGCACATGGCAATTATTTCCTGCCCCACCATAAGGCTCTTCTTGCTCAACTGTTTAATTTCCACTTCACTTATGAAACTGAGGAGTTAATGTTTTAAGAGGTGAAGCTGGGAGTTATTTGTCAGTTTTTATTACACTTTAGCGCATAAATTGTGCAGTAAATGGTGTTTCAGTCTGTAACTTCTTTCATATGTCACTTATCTTTTTAGTTTATAATATCTTTGAAGCAACACCTGTGCCATTTGCCTTTTTAGCTTGTGTTTCACTGTGCAAAATGTAAAAAAAAAAAAAGAAAAAAATGTAACAATAATAAAATATGAAAGGAAAATTGAAGGAATGTATTCTGCAGGATTGTAAGTACAGCAAGAGATGAAAACTGGATTTATGCAGTCGAAGCACTTATTACTAGTATGGATAACAGTAGTTACTGTCTGCAGTTGGAATGGAACCTTGAATAGTACTTTTAATATCTTCTCCTATGATAAAGCCTCAGACTTCGAGGCTACCTCTATAGTGTGTGTGAGTAATAACTAATAAAGAAACATGATGACAACCCACAACTCCTAGAGGGATTTAATGGCTGGATAAGAGAACAAATACTTACATTTGTTTAGAGTGCATCACTCTTGAGTAATGGGGTGAGATTAAGAAAGGCAAAACTCAAGCTGAATTTCACGTAAAAGCTTCTTGACAGTGAGATCTATTAGGCCATGGAATAACTTCCTTCAGGACATTTAAAATGAGACTAAACTATACGTCTGTTGGGACAGTGCATTGGTAAATATACAGTAGGAAACAATTTCACCTTCGAAGAGTGAAGGACTAGATGGTCTGATAAATTTTTGTGTTGTATGAATTTGTGAGTTTGAATAAAACTGGCAAAAGGAAATACACTTCTTAAAATATCAAGCAGACCAGCATTAGGAAAAGCTAATTGTGGTATGGCTTTGGTAATTTTATAGCTCATTGCTCTGCATGAAGACTGTCAATTTATACTAACCACAAAATTACGTGGCTCAGTAGCAACAAGAGCACTCCCCTCCAATCTGGAATGCCTTTATCCATCACCCAAGCATAAAATGACCCCTTAGACTCAAGTATTTCTTCCTTCACACCCCTCTCTCCCCCCCATCACCATTTCCAAAGTACAGAATCTGGAATAGAATTGAACATATATTTGGCTGATGATAAGTGATGAAGTAGGGAGAGCAGGAATAAGTGGGAAGGCCTTCTGCAACAACAACTATGTGGACATTTTTATAGGGTCATTTTTCTGCTTATAACTACTTTGGAGCCTGCAGGAATATGACATGTAAATGGCAGAATTGTGTACTGACTGTGTTTGGGATGCAAGAATCTGTACAAATGTAAATTGTTATCATCTGGCTGGCCAGCTTGCATTTCATGGCTTGACTCTCGGACTTATGGGAATTATTTGCTGTTCTCAAAGTTGCAGAATGAACAAAGTAAATGACCTCATATATACAAATGAATAGAGTCAAGAATAAGATAACAGTGTTGGCACTTATAGCACTTTAGAGAAGGGTGGTGTTGTCCAGATTTCTTTACATAAGCTAGTCATTGTAAAGAATGTTCTAATATAATGAAAAAAAAAATCCTAAAATTATGTTTCAAATATTATAAATATTCTAGTCATTCATTTTACATTTTCTATTTTATTGGTAACAAAAACTGAAGAAGCATGCAGAAAGAGCTCATTCAAACCTACAACTGCAAATGAAAGTATGCTATGGTGTCACTTGCTGTATCATACTTCATTGCTCGACCTGTTAAGTTGTAAAATTGTAAGGTGCTGCTGAAGTAATTCAATCAAATAAAGTGAAAGTAATATTGATGAAAATCCCTTTCAGTTTTATTGACCAATAAACATTAGAGTGGAAATGGATAAACTGCTTCTCAGAAATTGTGGAGATGTTTGTGTCATAATTCTAAATAGCAAAAAAGGAAATATGAATCATATATTAGCAGATGAACTTAAAGTTGTTTGACCACATTTTTAGGTTATAAAACCAGATTCTATTAATACTTTCTATATCCTCATCCATCATTTCCTTCTCTCCCTGTATTTGAAACAAATATTTATACCGTCTCTTAAGATCTCATATGCTATCACAGGTATGAAAGGAAGTTTGGGAAGAGTTAGAAAAATCAAAGCAGATGTTATGAAAATATCTCCTCCTTCTCTGTCCCAAAATAGAAAGGTGACCTACATATCTCTTCTGTTCATAGAGTAATTTTAGTCCTGTATCAGTATTTTTCTGTATTACAATAAAGCAATTATATACATGCTTAAGACGTATACAATTAGTTAGGGTATTAAGGTTTATTTTCTTAGTCTTCTTTTTTAAATATGTTTTACATTTTTTCCATCTTGCTTCTTTTGCAGTGTGTGTTTTTAGGAAATTTACTTTTGTTGCTTGGTTTGTTTCCATGGTCTTATTCTTTTATCCTCTGAAACTGTTGCTGTGTTACTGTGGATTAAAAATTTTAATGGTGTTAACATGCTTACAACTCTCCTTTCCTTGGTCAGTCCTTACCTACTTTCCTCTGCCCTTTTTACCATTTCACCAGTGATCTCAATCATTACTAACTGTGTAGCTGTGCTATTTTTGTTACGTTCTTCTCTTTACCTTTTTTCCTTTTTTTTGGGTTGGGGTTTCCCCCCCCCCCCCCCCATTTTGTTTTATTCCAGTTAGATGTATAGTATATTAAAAAAAGTAAAACTTCAGCAACAAACCAAAAAAACCCTAAATATCCTTGGAGCAGAAACTGGATGCTGGAGCTCTTGCCTCCCTTCAAGGTTTCAGATGCAGTAAGCAGTCCCTTGTTTCTGAGACCATTAGTTTTGGTTTTATAGTGGAGAATGACTGCAAATTATTTTCCCTTCCTTCATTTTACCTGTTAGATGGTGCTTTTTCTTTAGCTGTAAGTTGAACCTCTCAAGAATTAGGTTTCCTATCACACCTACGCCTAGGTTTCCAACCACATAGATGAGCTTTCTCACATTATGCCATAGGTGGAAGTACCTGTGGAATGCAGCCTTTTAAGAGGCTCTGTTTCAAGATGACAATGATGTCACTCAGAAAAGGACTCAGAGTTTGGAACCTTGAGGGTCCTGACATGTTGCTGTAGTTCAGACACGCTTCAGAGAGAACAAAGTATTCTTCTAGGTCTCCCTGGACTAGGTTTAAGTGTCCACATATCTTCTGAGAATTTAATCCCTGTGCTCAGACATATATATAGAAAGTAACTCCAGTAAACCTTAAAAATTGTGTTATACTTAGACATAAAAGTTGGAAAGAAACATCTCAGAAGGTGATATAGTAGATAATAGTCCTGTCCCTAGCACATTCTCAGCAGAAATGTGATTAATTTTCTGAAGGACTTAAATGTTTCCATTGACTGGATAGGCCATCAAGAAATGCTAATCAGTCTACTGTGAGCAGCTCCTTACAGACACTAGCAAAACTTGGGCTGGCCACCTAAAGCAGACAATATGAGTCTCATCTCAAATTCTAAAACCTAGACCAAAAGTGATCTTTTGATAATGCTACCGTCAAAGGTTGAATTTGAGAAAATATCAGTAACCTGTTTTGCCACTTAGTCAGGACTTGAGGGTACAATGAATATTTTCAGATCAATTAAAATTTTGAACAACACAAGCAGGAAATCAACATTCTGGTAGTATTCCGGTGATGATTTTACATTTGTTATTCTGTCCTTTAAAAGATTGCTTTGCAGTTCATATTTTAAAGTCAGGCAACAGTCTCTCAGTATTAAATCCACAACAGGGAGAGAATGCTTTGGGATCAAAACACTAATCAGTCACCTTAGGTAACATTTCTTCCAAATTGCTTAAATATAACCATTTTCAGAGAATTTATTGAAGTTTGATTTTGTACTTTTGCCCCTCAAATATGAATTCCTAAACATACGGTGTGGAGATCTGAAAACTTAAATTGACCTTACTACCAATATGAGTCTTAAAAAATAAGAATAGCTGTGCATAAACATTTGTTCAATACTTGAGGCTATAATCAAGCTTTTCAGATCAATTAAAATACCAAACAATGCAAGCAGGGAATCAACATTCAAGCAGCATTCCTACAATGTATTTGCATTTGTTATCTTCCCCTGTCTAATATGACTCAGTGGTTCATGATTTAAAGCCAGACAGACAATTTGCAGTAGTTTGTTCCTGCATACATATATTTGCAAAACTCTATCCTCCTTAGATTTGCTTTTCATAGTCTATTCCTCAAATCTCCCAGGTTTACCTGCTCAATAAATCTCCAAAGAATTTGCTCTCTCTTCCTCTTTCTATATATACTCTACCACATTTATTGATGATGGTATGCTGAAATATAGCCTAGAAAGCTGGATTTATATGATTTGATTATGGTCTGCATACTAATAGATCTTTGGAGCATTTTATTACCTCTGAGACACTATTTATTAAATAAATAAATGTACAGAAAGTTAGATGGAAAATGAAATGTTGCATTTCAGTACTAAAATGAAAGCAAAAATCTGTTTCTTGTTTGTTTGCTTCACTTACATTATATGCAATCACTATTCCTCCCTACTAATCTCTGCTTTGACTTCAAGTTTTCTTGGAGTTTAAACATCTGGACTCTTTATTCTTCATTATTTTGTACCTTTTAAAAATTTATTTTTTCCTATCAGAATACTATTGTTAATCATAATGGAGAGGAGAATTCTGGCAAAGCCTGGAAATTTGATCATTCCCTCTCTTCCTTTGATACAGAGCAGGAAATAATCGTAAGGATTATTCACAGCTGTTAAATGACAACATCAAGTGACAGATGCATTCACTTGCCAATATCTTGGCAAAATTAGAGATTAGATTTAGGCATTTCAAAAAGCATTAAGACATTACATCTCAAATGCAAACTGCAGCTCATGTTTGATTTAAATCTGTTAGCAATGTTGGTTTTCTTCAGTCTTCTCATTTCCTGAAAATAACATCACTATGTCTCTTCACTGTAGCCTCAGCCTATTTTTGCCCATCATTGTTTCTTCTAGCCTTCAGACTCTTTAAGGTTGTCTGTTAGAATACATAGTTTTGTTTTGTAGAGCAAAATTATTACATTCAGATATTGAAGTGCTATACAAAGCTACAACATGCAAACAGCATCATTTTGTAGTACTCCATCATTGGTACGGTAGATTTACAGTCAAGATCTCAGCAATCTAATCAAAAACAAACTAGAGAATCATCTTGCTTGGGAGACATAATTATTTTTATTCTAATTTTACTTTGTGGAGAAAAAATACTTCTTTTTATTAGGCAATGTCTCTCAGCATACATTCAAACATGCTGCATATTGAGAAAGGATGAAATAAAAAAACCATGGTTTTATTCATGATGTTCATGGCTTTGTAACTGGCAAGTATGCTGTGCTTCTGCTTTCTTCCCAGGATTGGAATCTGAATTGGAAAAGAGTTTAACAAGGTGTGAAAAGACTGGAGAGAGAGAACAGGAATTATACCTGCCTAGTATCAACTATCAACTGTGCCAAGTCTGGTAAGATTTGGTTTCTTGAATATTGTGCTACTGAATGAAGACATAATGACATTTTATTTTGAGTCAATATACTGCATTTTATGCCTACAGACAGGAAATGGACCTTCTTCTGCCTTTAAAATTTCTTCCATGACTGAATATCTCTATAGTTTGGACACCTCTCAGGACTTGAGGTATACCATATACCACACAAATTATACCACACAAATTGCCGTACACTTTTCCTCTTTAAAAGAAAAGCAGGGCTACTTGCTAATGACAAAGTGGAGGGAGGGAGCTGCAGCAGCTGTTTGGAGATGAAATTCCAGACAGCAGCTGCATGGCAACAGGAAAATTCATAGAAGTTTAGATGTATTATAAAACAATAGAGAGATGGTCATGTGAGATGACGTCAGGGTTTGATAAACCCAGTATTCACTCTTCAAAACTCATATGAAAGAGGAAGAAAATAAAATCACTTCCTACTCCAACATGAAATATGTAAGAAGGAACATTAACTTTGCAAAGCTGGATAGCACTGGTTTAGGTAGAGAAATATTTATTTTAAATCTGGATTAGATAGAGATGGAAAACAGACAATCAAATAGATAACTGCAGATAAAACTAACTGAAACCTATGCTTAGGACAGCTTGCATGCAACTTTGTGGGAGGATAGTGGACTAATTTTGTACATTTGGATTTTTTTTTTGCATGATACAACTATTGAATTTTGCATGTGCCTAACAGTAATGGTGTGAATATGTAAAGCTTGGTGCAGGACAAAATTATTTTATTTTTCCAAAAGATGAAAATAAAATGTTGATGAAAGTTGCTGGATAGATAGAAGAAGAGACTGAGGATATTGATTTGTGGTGGAACAGGGAAGGACATGGAATTACTCCAGCAACAACCATAAATCAAGACTTGGAGGAACTAACTTTCTGGATCACTTTAATGTCCACTCAGTCTTTAATATCTTTAACGAGGCTGACACTTATGAAAGCTGTCTGCTATATTGTGCTTCTGAAGTGGACACTTCTCCATTAAAAATGAGAGTGACATTATCAATTCACAGACTATCACACAACTTCAGATGAAAATTGCTTAAACTGCTTTCATTTGGTTCTATGAATTTAAAAGCCCTAGTAACGTAAAGATCTGCAATGTTGCTATCTACCAATTCCCCATTTCTTAAAATTTCATAAAAATAGAGGTTTTTCATAGAAACATAGAATCATAGAATGATTTGGGTTGGAAAGGACCTTCAAAGATCATCTAGTCCAACCTCCCAGCCATGGACAAGGACATACTACACTAGATCAGGTCACTTAAAACCCCATCCAACCTATTTTTCAACCCTGCCAATGATGGGGCATC
>VZTQ01007062.1:13068-98629 GCA_013400755.1 Pelecanoides urinatrix | reverse complement strand
CCAGGCCAGTCATCTTCCCCGCCAGTTCTTATGGCACATGCGGACAGCCTGCTCCTGCACCTTTAAGACTTCCTTCTTGAAGAACGTCCAGCTTCCTGGACCCCTTTGCCCTTCAGGACTGTCTTCCAAGGATGGACCCCTTTGAGAGTCCTGAGCAGGCCAAAGTCCGCCCTCCGAAAGTCCATGGTAGCTGTTTTGCTGGCCCCGCTCCTACTTCACCAAGAATCGAGAATTCTGTCTTTTCATGGTCATAAGCCCAAGATTGCCTCCGACCACCACATCTCCCACCAGTCCTTCTCTGTTTGTAAACAGCAGGTCAAGCGAGGCACCTCCCCTGGTAGGCTCCCTCACCAGCTGTGTCAGGAAGATGGCCTCCCACTGTCACATCACCCACAAGTCCTTCTCTATTTGTGAACAACCGATCCAGGGGGTGCCTTCCCTAGTTTGCACCCTCACCAGCTGTGTCAGGTATTTATCTTCCACATACTCCAGGAACCGCCTCGACTGCTTCCTCTCTGCATGCTGTATTTCCAGCAGATGTCTGGAAAGTTGAAATCCCCCACGAGAACAAGGGCTAGCGACTGTGAGACTTCTGCCAGCTGCTTGCAGAATGCGGCATTAGGCTCTTCTCTAGTGAGCCTGGTTTTATCCCCTTCCTCCTTCGAACCTAGTTTAAAGCCCTCTCGATGAGTCCTGCCAACTCATGAGTGAGAATCCTTTCCCCCCTGTGAGACAGCTGAACTCCATGTGTTGCTGGCAGGCCTGCTGCCGTGTAAACCTCCCCATGATCAAAAAAGCCAAGATTCCACTGATGGCACCAGCCCCTGAGCCACGTGTTAATCAAGTATGTTTTCCTGTTCCTTTTAGTTTCCTTCCCTGCCACTGAAGGGATTGAGGAAACCACTACCTGTGCTCCTGATCCTTCCACCAGTCGACCCGGTGCCCTAAGTCCCTTTTGATTGCTTTTGGACTTCTCTCCACAACCTTCTCAATTCTAAGTTAGAATAAACCTTCTCAAGTCTAAGTTAGATCTGAGGAGTAAGGTAATATCCTCAGGTGTGTTTCAAGCCACAAAATGAAAAATAGAAGCTAAGAATGAAGAAATTCCACTTGGCAGATCTACTCCTAGGTGTTGGCTCAGATGCATAAGTAAAGGACAATACAGAAACTTGGCCAGGGATTAAAATCTTAGATCTTTTTTTTTTTTTTCTTTTTCTGTATATCTCCTTCATTTATGCATATCTGTCTAACCATCTATCTGACTGCCTGTGCCCTACATTCCCATTAACTCCCCTGCTACCCCTTGTGTAATACCTCCTTGCCCCCAGCAAGGAGCTTCTTTTCTCATGAGTTTTTCAGTCTCCTGTTGAAAGGAGAACGTCATACCAGTTTTACAGCTTTTCTTTACACCCTGTTTACCCAGGCTTCTTTGATATACCTGAAGGTGCCACACAGATGAGAGAAAGCAACAATAATATTATCAGATTGATTTTTGTCATGGATTATCTCTTTGTCTCAACTGAGAGAGGGTTTAGGAAGCATAAGTCCAGCTCCCAACCTGTCAGGTATCGCAGCAGATTGCAATAGCCAACAGGTGAGTTCTGAACACTGTTAACTCAGGATTAATGTATGTAAGGTACTACTCTGCCACATTAATAGCCTCTCTTCTTGTCCCTTCTACGGGACTTGTGCAAAATTATGGCTAATTATTTTCAGCTGCATGGACAAACTCTTTACATAACACACACTTCCTCACACACTGTGCATGCAGGCATGGCCCTGGACAACGTTCCCTCCAAAATCATCTCTTCATTAAGGCCTGTTTCACAACCCAGAATTTCCCTTAGGGTTGTGTTTGAGCTTCTGTATATCATGAGATTAGCCTTGCTGCATTCTCTTATAAGCCACATAGTTCAATGATGAAACCACTCAAAGCACTCAATGAAAATTTTGTGCCACTAACTGGAGTTCTTCATAAGTTGTCATGTCATTCTTTATTTTCCTATTCTTCTCCCTCAGAATTAAAGCAATTTCCAGAGGCTCTGAAACTGGAAGAAACTGAGGAATACAAGTAATCCACACACAGAGCATGAGGGATAGTGTATATTCTTACAGGTACCACTAAGGCCAACTCTTCTCCAGTACTCTGAGTTATGTAGGTTCACAATGTGAAAGTATGTAAAAACATTCCATCTAAGTAAAATCCAGGATGTATTTTCATCTGTGTTCTATAACAATATTCCCACATGTGGTCTCAGGAGGTACCCTATAATTCACATCTGATCCAGATTTCAAAACTAGGGACTCTCTTCTTTACAGGATACAGCATGTCCTCATGTAAATATGAACATAAGCCTCAGGAAGCAACAAGAACATTCATCCTTACTAAATGGTAAGAAGTCTCTTGGATCCAGCCTGATAGACCAATTTCTTGTTCCTACTCTTATACACTTGCATTGTGACAGATTTCTCAATAGGTGGTCCAAACCCTCAGGGCAATTTAGGAAGTTACAAATGTCTGACTCCTTTTGTACTTATATATGGAAAAAGATCTTGCACTTCAAAAGCTTTTTTTACCAGTTAGTGTTTTCAGGCTACTGGCCAAGATTACTAAATCTATGAACATTGCTATCTGCAATGTGAATTCATCCCTTGCATGATTTTCTTCACTCAAGTACATGCCAGGGTCACACTGAGCACACATATCTGCATTAGAGCAAATGGAGATCCTGAAAAAATTGTGTTTCCTTGTTACTGCAGACCTGGTACTTGTCATCAATTCATTTGACACGTGTCACCAGAAACAGGGGAAACAGTAACACTTGAAGGTAGGAGCAGACACAACCATCGTGCCTGGGAGGCTGATCTCTCCTTTCTATTGCTCATGACGCCTCCTCTCTCCTCCTGTCTATGATAGAAAATTGAACCCTGCAGACAAGACAAAAACATCCCTTTGGAAGCAGCTATTATGACTTGATTATGCTAGGTCTCCAGGGTTATTAATACTTGCTGCCTGTGCTTGCCATTAGCTCCCATCAAGTTTTAATAATACTTTCTGAAACAGAACTGGAAACATTTCTCACATCCAAATTAACACCTGATTATTTTCAGTCTGGTGAGGGTGGAGTGAATACAGAAAGCTTTTTTTTTCCTACTTTCAATTTTAGAACAAATAAATGTGGTTTTATAAATAACAACTGTGAGATTGCTACTTTTCGAGTTTTTGGTACCTCCTAAAATTGTGCATGTCTTTATTTTGCAAGTATTCTGCAAGGATACTGGCAAGCTGCTTACCTTAAATGCCTTTCAACTTAATCCTAAATGTCAGTTTAGCCAGAATTTGGCAGTGAATTAACTTCTTAACTTGGAGTTAGGGAAACTACTATGCAGTGGATTCAGGTGCAGTTCATTAGCTACTCCAAACTAGCCTGGTGCAGGCCTTCCACAATGAACATTAAAAGTGCTTTTGTGACAAACACCTGCCACAGATTATTAGTAAAGGTTTTTTGGGGATTCAAGCTGTTTTTATAAAATCTCTCTCCATTTCATCCTAGTGTATGTCTATAAAAGCAAGTGAGATGAAGCGCCTTTTGGAGATGTCTATGTTTTGCTCTTGAACACATGAAGAGACTAAGGTTAGTCACTAGGCTCAGGCAACAAACTTTTATTCTAGAGTTCAAAGAAATGAATGCAATCCACAACGGTGTAGCTACTATACTGTATATTTGTTGTCTAGCTTATCAATCTGAAATATCCTCCAAGATAAAACCCCAGGAGGCTGAGAAAAACAGTTGTTTTGTTCCCATTAAGAGCACAAGAACTAAGATTAGTCATTCCAGTTGCCTGGGCTATATTAGATTCTCTGAAATTCTTTCTCAATTTAAAAAAAAAAAAAATCTAAAAATACTCTATGCTATTTTACTGCTTCTTTGAAAAGTTATGAATTTAATATCAAAACACATCCGCACCTCAAAAACCATCAGGATTGCAATCAAAAGCAAGTTGGTCCAATGTTTTTTTAAACAATCCAGTTATTTAACAGTCCTTTATGTCACTAGTTTCAGGCACCTTTTCCAATTATGTGCTGCATGACCTTACACTAACATGAAATGGTCTATAACATTTAATGCATGTTGGTGGGTTGATGAAAGACTAGAAAAAGAGAAGTATTGATTTTTAAAGTGTTTGCTCTACACAGCATATATTTTTCCTAAGTATAGTCAGTAAACATCACTACTTATGACAAGTATGGTATAACAAGTTCCTCAGATTACTGAAAGCATATTTAAAAACCACATTTCTGCACTGAAACTATGACAGAAAATGGTTTGGGTTTTTTTTCTGCATAAATTACTAAGTATGTGGAGAAACAGATGCATATCAAATTGGAGCAACACAGTTGACTATCAATCAGTGACTGGCATAGAAGTAGAATGGTTACAACTTTTTAACTGGAAGATGCGAGAGTTACAAATAATTCACAGAGAAAGATATTTCAGCACGATTTTAAGATTTGCTGCCTTCTCCTTTTCCATCAAAATCTCCCTTGTTCTATTGCTTTATTTGGATATTTTCTATGGCTCATTGTCTTCCCTCTAGCCTTTGAAAAAGACTAGTTGTCATTGTACTGCATCCTCTGTCTGATCTGCTATCTTTAAAGGTTGTTCTCCAGCTGCTGTCAGATACTACAGATCTGACATAAGAGATACTGCAAGGAGGATGAAGTTAAGAGACTTGGTAAGGAAAGGGTTGAGGAATATTGTAGACCAAAATACCTCTGGACAGTAGATTTGCCGAGGTCTGGCAACAGGCTTGCTGTCTACGGGGAGCCATGACAGAAAAGCGCTGACCTACCAGGAAGATCTGAGTTTTCTTTAATGCTGGCTGAACAGATGAGCAGCAGGTCTCTGATATTACATATTAAAACGTAGGTATTTTTAACTGTGTTATACACCTCCATCTTAAGCTGCAACCTCAGTCCACACAATACTACTTAAGGTTGAGTATCTCCTTACATACCTTCCATTTTCATTCCAAATGCATGTTGACAGCCAAAAGTCAGGTTTTTTTAGGAAGGAAACCTTCACTTGGCCCATTGTTATAATAGTGCCTAAGAAACCTCATGCCTTCAGCTGGTCAGACAAAATATATCGCAACATTCTTCCAGATGGAAAATTGAAGAGAATGATCTAAGCTACAATTTCAGTCCCTGGAAGTCAGCTTCACATGCTATGATTCAGCAAGGACTGGCCTGGGTATCAGCAGCAATGAAAGTAATGCTGTATTTGTAAGCTAGAAAGAAAACAAGAAAAAAAATCTACAAGTATGGAAAAGCAAACCAAAACCACTCCTGTTACTAATGAACAATTTACCTGGTTGTACCTCTATACTAATTTCTGGTGAAGGGTCTAGAGCACAAGTCCTGTGAGGAGCAGCTGAGGGAACTGGGGTTGTTTAGCCTGAAGAAAAGGAGGCTCAGGGGAGGCCTTATCACCCTCTGCAACTTCCTGAAAGGAGGTTATAACAAGGCAGATGTCGGTCTCTCTTCCCAAGTAACAAGTGATAGGATGAGAGGAAATGGCCTCAAGTTGTGCCAGGGGAGGTTTAGATTGGATATAAGGAAAAATTTCTTCACCGAAAGTGTTATCAAGCATTGGAACGGGCTGCCCAGGGAAGTGGTTGAATCACCATCCCCAGAGGTATTTAAAAGACACATAGATGTGGTGCTTATGGACATGGTTTAGTGGTGGACTTGGTAGTGCTAGGTTAACAGTTGGACTTGATGATCTTAAAGGTCTTTTCCAACCTAACCCATTCTATGATTCTATGATTCATGTTTGTTAGCTTAAGGACTGTCACGGAATGAGAGCTTGTACTCCTTCTCTTTTAATGTATAGAGAGCCTCCTGACACCCTGCCCTTTAACCAATATCGGCAGCATAGACAGACTGCCAACACCCTGCCCTTGACCAGTATTGGCTGCATAGAGAGACGGCCAACACCGTGCCCTGTGGCCAACATCAACAGTGTAGGCAGGATGCCACCCACATTATTCATGAACAGTATGGTTCTCTCACATCACACTACCATTGGTGGAGCCAAGGGGTGGTGTGACTCCTACCCCCACTCAAAATGCTTTTGCACGATTGGCTGTTGCGGCCAGATGACCCTAACACCAGGTGTCCCTGGCAGTCCACCAGAGCACTGCTTATGATCCTGTGTTTGCTAACAGGGACTAGGTAAGTCATCGTATGGGCGCATTGTTGCTTATCTTTCTTACTGCCTTAATAAAGCTTTGTTTTATAACTTTTCAGACTCCATTAGAGTTCAGACCACAAATATACAGAACATCCTGACAAGATGTACAAATTCAACATTTCATTATAAATGTAAGAGATGGTCATAAGTACATCTTCCAGAAAACAAAATACTCATTTATAAAATATTCAAATTCTCCAGCAATATTGACATCATAGCACCAGCATCTCAATACCAACATTATCAGCTTGACTAACTGAAAGCAGAATGTTTTTAATTTTTTTAAATTTTCTGTTTAATAGATATATGCTGCAGTTCTTTGAAGAAAGGGTCTTTCAAAACTCTGTATTTATGGTCCAAAAAATCTGCCTTTTTTCCCCAAACACTGGAAAACAAAAAGAAAAATAGCTTTTCTTCATGGCATACTGCACTTGGGGACCATTGAGGACAGCCCATTTCAGCTGACAATTTCACCAGAAACAATGGTCGCATCCTATTCAGTTTTCCAAATTATGCACAGGAGCTGATCCATTGTGTAAGGGACTTTGTAAAACAAACTTCTCAGAGTGTCTGTACTTTCACATTACCACCAACCTACTCTGCAATTCAGCAGCTGTGCTATATATTGCTTAGCCACACGTTCTTACTCCTGTAAAGGATGGATATAGTATCACATTTCTACTTTGAACTACCACATGAGCCGCAGTAACAGGGCAGCACAGGAATAGTGCATATGAAGCTTTTTCTGCTGGGGCAGATTATGCACAAGATGCTTATGAAGAAACAGGAAAACATTTATGTATGTTTTTATAAAACTGCAGCAACAAAGAAAAGCCGTGCTCTCTTTCTGCAGGGATTAAGAAGGGCTAGAGGAAACAAAGAAGAGTCTGTGATGCTTCAGAAGCAACTTGTCATATCACCTCTTATCTATTCATCCATGTAGTCCTGTTGCACTTAATGTCATTATACAGTAGTGGCCCCATGGACAAATCATGCAGGCAAAGTATATTTCAGCATCCTTCAGAATTATACACATGCTTTTCACAACTAGTTCTCCCTTTTCCAATAGTATGCTCAGCCTTCCTTTATCTTCTGGTTAGTTGAAGTGGGCAGCACAAAAATGGTTGGGCACCTTTTTCAAGCTGCAACTTAAGATAAAAACCTCAAGCCCAGATTTCAAAGATACTCTCTGCCTAAACAGTCAAATATAGTGTTCTAGGAACTCTTTTCATAGCCACTAGCTGCAGGTTTGGAAATGCTAGGCATCCCCCGATCCTTCTTCACCTCATCTCCTTCCTCTACCCTTCTCAGAAACATGAAAGGGTTCCAGTGGCTGGTAACGCTAAAAACACAAAGACATCCTTTTTGCCTGCCAGGACAACATGTAAGGACACAAAAGAGATTTGTTTCCCACAAAGATATCTCCAACAATATTACAGAAAGAAAACAATACTTTCCTAAAACTCTAGCCATAAAGCTCTTAGGGACTAGAAGAAACTGAATGGGGCATGATGCTACAGTTGAAACAAGGTGTTAAGTGCCATCTGAAGCACTCGAAGGGTGTCTACATCAGCAGTTTAGTGAGAGTTTTAGACTCTTTTTAGGTGTGACATCTACATATGTCCACAGCTGGAGTTATGTGCATTGCAGTAACAGGTAATGTCAGCACATATAAGAAAAGTTGCTCTTCCTGGTGGAACCAAGCAGGAAGCCGCACACTGGAGCCCATGCACAGTGCCCCTTCTATAGTGAGGACACAAGATACCATAGTTTGGGGGGTAAGGCACCAGTCTGCAGCAATGACTGCATGGAAATACAATACTGGAAACATCCACAGATCATGCCCCTCCCTCTCATGTCAAGAAAGCTTGAAAAGGTGAGGAAGATTATTGAAATTCAGGCACTGTTTCCTAAGCTTTGCATGGTCACAGCTTAGCAGTCTTGCTGTTATATAGCTGAACTTCCAAGACACTGATTTGTAGGCTTTTACATCAATTACACTGCTCAATTCTAAATTGTTATTGAACAGGTATTTTCATCTGACCACCAGCAATGTTAAATAAGCCACAGGCCAAGCAGACAAGAGGTTCCAGTGGAACTCCCTGGAGACTTTTCAGGCAATTGGTTTAAACCTTTTTCAGCTGTCATACTACCCAGCAGAAACACAAAGACAACCTGTGCAATGGACTGCAGCTGGTTACCCACAAACTGGCTGGCTACTGACTAGAAGCACTTGAAACACTGGCCAGAAAAAGGACACTTGAGTACATCTGCCTAGCACAAGGTGATACGATTAATCTGGTGGGACCTGGATAACAAATGTACCCATTTTTCTGAAACACACCAGGGCAGAGCCTGGAGGGTGACATAAACTGCAATAGGTAGCAATCGCTAATTGGCCTCAGTGATGGAGGAAGTTCAAAAGCTAGTCTGGGGCTACAAAATTAGCAAAGCCATTAGAAAGAAATAAATAATTAGGGCAATAGCCGCTTGAAAGGGAGTCACCATGCACAGATGCCTAACATCTATAGAAGTGAAAATGCAAGGAGAGGAACTGCCATATGTAAGAGTTGAGCTGTCTGCCATGGATGCAGCACATAACCAGTCAGAGCAAGAGCCTTGCTTCCCCATTGGTACTTAACTGATCTAAATTGGACTGGTGGGGTTGAAGCTCTGATTTCTGTGTACATGTGTATGTTGGGAGGACGGGGGTAGGTGTGCTCATAGAGCAGGAATTGCTGCCCACCTGCTATACCTGTCCTACCAAGTAAATAAATACATGTCACTGAATGGTATAGTTCTCTTCTAGCAGCCACCCCACCCTAACTCCTGTGACATTGGCAGTCAATATCAAACTTAAAAGCAACGTCTTTTTAATTGCATGGCTCTTTTTACCAATATGCCCAAATAAGATAATAAATTTAGTTGGAGCAGCTCTACTAAAAAAGAATCTCATATTTAATCTTTAGTAGGCTGTAGGTTACCTCAGCCATTCATGTGCTAATGCTAAGAGTTTATCCTGTTTAGAACATGAGCACTGTATTGGGAAGTTCCTGTTCTCAAGGAGGCAATTGCTCTCCATCACCCTTCCTGCTATGTAAATATGAAGCTAACAGAAAGAGAGGTTTTTATATAGTGAATTGCTGTTGCAGGGAGGCATTTCCAGCATTTACACTTTATCTTTGGCAAACAAAGGGACCAGAATATTCAGATCAGGGGAGCTTTCTCTTCTAAGAAGACATAAACGCACACGTCATTGACATGAAGAACCAAGTACAGGTGAGACTACTCAAGGTGCTATCACACACATACTGCTATCCATGTTTCCTGAAATAAAGGGGCTGAGAAAATCTCCTTTAGCAGACACTCGGTCATTCAAGCAGCTGTGATTAGTTCCAGTAAGAAATATGTTTTGCTCTTGGTTCATTAAAACAACTTATCTTTTTCCCTGCTGCTAAAATCTGGACTGCTGGAAGAAAAAAGCAAGAAAGGCAGAGGCAGACATGAACACTTTATCTCAGTAGCTGCATGTAAGCTCTCCTCCCACGAACAGCTTCTAACTTCCTGAATGCAGAGCACTGGTAGGCCTTCACCTCACCCCTCACTGTCCAAGCTTGCTGAGCCTCCCAAAAACAGCCCGTCACCACTCAGAGAAATCCCCTCACCTCCCCTGCTCTCTTCCCTTACAAATTTTACAATACTGCTCATCTGAATAGGAAGCAGCTTCCCTCAGCAGCACATAGCTCTCCTTCATTAAGATTTCTTATATTTGGAAGGACAAGTTCCAGTCACCTTCGCAGCAATGTTTTGGTTTTTTTTTTGCCAATACGGTTTTCACAAAAGCTCCCCTTAACTGTGTTTCATTTTCCAATTATGCAGTTCTTTTTTGGCTGGCAATCATCTGAACTGTTGCATGGCTTTTCCTCCCTCTCTGGACCGACATGTCTCAGCACTGTACTTTGAGTCAACCACTGTGTTATGTTTGCCCAGTTTCTCTACCCTCCCCATTTCTTCTGTTGATGGCTGTGTCCCAGGCTGCTGTCCTCTTTGCTGATCTATCTATCCCATATTCATCATTCCTCTTCCTTCTCCTCTTTTTACCCTTGAAATGAGAACTCTTTGTGGATTGATGTCACTTCTGCTTTTAAAAGGAGAACCATTTCTCCCTGCTACCCACCACATTCTTACACACAGCAACCTGTTGCAAGGTTTTCCTCCTTGCTGCCTATATACCACACCTCTGGAGCTCCTGTCTGAATGACGCACACATTCCCTCCTGCACCCACACCATGTACACTCACTTTTGGACAAGTTTCCCATGCTTACCCACAGCTGCTGATGGAGACATGGGTTCTCTAGTTTTATGTATGTCCTTACAATCTGCCAAGCCAAACACTGATGAAAAACACGATGAACGTGAGTTCATGTGCACACACCTGAGGTGTGGGTCTCTGTGTTTCCCCCCTGTACTGTCGTTCCAGTAGCTGGATGCTCACGGCATCTGACCAAGCTGCTGTTCTGTCACACTCACTCCAAGGTCTCTCCCCACAATCACAAATTTTCAAGCTTTTTTTTACTTGTCAAGCTGACTTCTTTTCTGAAAAGTATCTCGGTAATTTCTTGGTTATTATGTAATTGGAATGAAGGTCATCTGAAGGAAACTCAGTCATTGTTATTTTCTTCCTAGCACTATCAGGCTTTGGGCAAACACTTCAGAATAGTTTGGGGTATTCTGTTCACTCACTCATATTCCTGTTGTATCAGCTATTCTTACCCAGGCAATATTATCAAGAAGTACCGTGCAGATTCCCACACACACTATTATGTGTAGAAGACGAGCTAGAAATCCTTTCCTCTCACTGTCCTATGGAGGCATATTATTATTCCCAGTAAAGGTTACGCAGTTTCAACTGTCACAGATGTAGTTTTCTTATGAGATTACATCCATTAATTATCCTTCAGAAGAGACTACAGCAATTATGAAAGAGGTATCTATATCTCCCTAAAATAGGGAATTTCTCATTTTATACATACTCACCACAATACCAGTCCTTACATGGATTCTGACTCTTCAAAGGCCAGAAGAGAACACAGAAAGCAACTGAACTGGAAAATAAACATCACAGTAGTGTCTTTGAAAACCAGCATGGATTTAGAAGACAAGTAATTTTCTTCCTAAAATGACACTTCACTAGCAATCATTTAATAGATTTTTTTTTTTTTAGTCACAGGCAGAGTTATCACCACTATCACTAATAAGTCTGCAAATAGCACTTCAGGTTCTGAGATCCTCCCGTGTATTATGTATGCTGCAAGCAGTTGCTGTAGGCTGGGTGTACAGCTGTTGAAGAAACTGTAGTCCAGCCACAGTAAAATCTTTCTCTTGTGTCTTCACATTGCTAATGAAGGGCACAGCACCCTCCAATTATTCACAAAGCGTTTGAAACATTGGCACTTAGAAATTCCACAGGCATCTCTGCCTGCAGGAAGTCTACCAAAGGCATGCTCCATCATATTGTGGCATAAGAAAAGTGCATGGCTGAATGGGCAATGCGATCCTTTACTGTCCGGGTAAGGTTGTATTACCAGTGAGAAAGGGGATTCGCCCCATCAACCACATGCAGATAAGCACTGATGCCATCAGTTACTTTTGTCCCCATTTGGAAAAAATAACAATAAAATACTGCAGTATTCTTCAGATCTAGACCATAGGGAAGCCTATAAACACTAATATTTTTCCAACAGGCATGACCCAGCATATCATGACAGTATATACACCCTCTCTGTTTCCTACATTTATTGAAGAAAGTGGTTAGAGATGTCATGATGCTTGTATTGGGTTTATGTGGCAAGGTGTTGGACAGCAGGGGCTGCAAGGGCGGTCTCTGTGAGGAGAGGCTGAGGCTATCCTGTGCTGGACACAGCTGGTTCCAGAAGGCTCCAACGGACCCACCGTAGGGCACAGCTAAGTCTAGCAGCCACGATGGTGGCACCTCTGGGAGAACATATTTAAGAACGGGCAAAAAACTGTGCAGCAGAGTGTAAGGAAAAAAATGACAGAAACAGCCCTGCAGACATCAAGGTGAGAGAAGAAGGTGGGGAGGAAGTGCTCCATACACTGGAGCAGAGATTCCCCTGCAGCCTGTGGAGATCATGGGGAAGCAGGTTGTCACCCTGCAGCATATGGAGGACCACATTGGAGCAGATATCCACACTGCAGCCCGTGGTGGACACCATGCCAGAGCAGATGGATGTGCTCTGAATGAACTTCAGACTGTGAAGAGGCCATGCAGGAGTGGGTTTATACTGAAGGACTGCAGCCCATGGAAGGACCCATGCTGGAGGAGGGGAGAAGTGGAGGAAGGAACGGCAGAGATGAAGTGTTATGAACTGACCACAACCCCTATTTCCCATCCCCCTGTGCCGCTCGGCGTGTGGGAAGGCGGACATGGAGGAGTCAGGAATGAAGGAGTGGAGTTGAGCCTGGGAAGAAGGGGATGGGGAGGAGGTGTTTTAGGTTTTGTCTTTGTTTCTCACCATGCAGCTCTATTTTTAATTGACAATAAATTAAATTAATTTTCCTGAAGTTGAGTCTGTTTTGCCCATGATGGTAACTGATAAGTGATCTTCCTGTCTGTATCTTGACCCATGAGGTTTTCTATCTTACTTTCTCTCCCTGTCCTGTTAAGGAGGGAGAATGAGCGTGGCTGGGTGGGCATCTGGCAGCCAGCCATAGTCAACACACCACAATGCTTGACCATGGAAAAGTAAATGATGATGCAAAAGGAAACTTTGCAAAAGTGCAGATTTTCACATTGACAAAGAAAAAATCTTGTAACAGGACAGTATGTGGGTCATCCTGCTTGAGTCCATAGTCCTCACTACCCAGCTTCTTTCTACTTCCAGCCTTTCTTCTCTTTGGCACTCAGAAGCTCTGGAGGACTGCATATATGAGAAAATCACCTGTGGGATAGCTAGTTCTAATCCATTGATGCTTCAGGCTTTTTTTTTGTTTGTTTCCAGCCCTTTGTCCTAGTCCTTTAAGAATGCTTTCTCTTTGCTTCCTTCTCTTCGCCTTCTCCATGCCACACTCTGGCTTTTGTCACCTCCTCCTTCATCTTGCCCCAAATGTGTTAGTGCCTCCTTTTTTTCTGAACTCCTTTAGCAATGGTACATTCCTGTCTAGTGCCAGAATGTGTAAAAAACTTTCTCTAATGGCTAACATTAATTCATGTCCGCTCTGCAAGACTGAACAGCTCACTACACTGCATTTCATTTGATAAGCTGTTACCTTAAACTGCAACAGCACATCAGTATCCCATTAAAATTATCATAGAAAAAAAATCTGACTGCTTGCTAATGCTGTGTGACTTCATCTCACCCACAATGATGCAACCACTGGAATTGGGTTGGTAATGAATAACAGAAACAGTAAACAATTGGAGAGCTGCTACCTCCTTTCTCATATACAGTCCAGTATTTCAGAAGTAAAAGAGAAATTTATGAAACTTGAATTCCAGAATTTGTATAAAAAATCATAATGTTTTCTTATCTGAAGATGTTACTGTATTTCTTCATATATCACTTGTCCTTGGATAAGAAAGTGCAGGAATATCCTAAACTTCCTTAACTAGTCTGAACTTAACTAATCTTTCTTAACTAGTTAAATATAAGCTAAGCAACACAAAATACAATTCTTTTTCTATATTTTCCAGGCATCATGGAAATAATTTTTCTCAGTTTGAGTAGAGGTGTTTTAAGTTTGAAATTACCTTGAAAGATTAAAATACTTTTACTGATTTCTATTTTGACATCTATATTTACCTGTCTCTTCTACAAAAGTAGGATGTGTAATTCTTGTGCACACAGCAGTTTGTGTCAGTTTACACATAGCACTACTCGTGCCTTTGTTCATGCTGCTAAACCGATGAAACATGGTGCTTCAAACAAACTGTCAAGTCCAAGATGACATCAGATGAAAAATCATGCTGGAGGATGTCACAGAAGGAATGATGCACTTCACTCGTAAGAGAGAAGCAGCAATATGTTTACTGATATATGACAGTGATTTAACAAAGTTCAATGGTAAATGCGACAGTGGTTTAACAAGATTCAATGGCAAGGTACACTTGATTATTTACTGCATAGAGGACAGGGTCAGACAAAACTGGTAGGGAGACCCTCCCGTTGAGTCATGATGTTCAGAGAGGATCCCCTTGTGTTCTAAACTTCCCTTAGAGGAGTCTAGGTGCAGCTGGATCCAAACTTAGTCCTGGACTTGGTCAATAGTTTATGTCTAAAGGATTATATATGTGGAATCAATTTTTTATATCACTTAGCTAAGATTACAAAGTTTCAGCACGGTTATTCCCAATTCACTTACCCAGTATCTGACACGATAAGGATTCTCTCAACCTCGAGGAGTAACCTTGAGAGGCGTCCCTACTCAAGGGGAGATCCTGGCATGCAGCCCGCTGCTGTGCAGGAAAGTTCAAAGGACTCTTGGGCTGCTCACTATTTATGGGGGTAAGATGATTGACTCATAGTCATATTGACATACCAACTGCAGTTTCTTCCAAATTTGGCTTGATACGGACATTGACCAGCACTGTGGTTAGGTGGACGCATTGCCATAAATTACCCCTTGGCTATTGTGTTGTTATCTGAATCCACTCTGAGACAGATACATCCATCACGACCAGACACATCCAGCACGACTGCCACTGGTGGTTATTGCTTGAGCAGGGTTATGGGAAAAGGTCACGTCGGGGGTGGGGGGAGGAAGGGAGGAGAGCACACCATCACAGAGGAGCACCTGGAAGTATTCCAGAGTCAGCTACAACTCCTTGGTTCCCTGGGAACCCTCCAGATGCAGAACATGTATCTCATATTGCAGCCTTCATCTGACAGTTGAAGACAGTTCTGTATGTAGAAGACCATAAAAGTCTGACATATTGTTCATAATGACTAAAATACATTTGATATTGATAAAGTGTGCCACCAGCACATAACAGGAGCATTTTAGCATGGCCAACTTATCTGTTCATAACTGTTATTCCCAATCATATATAATTTGTAATAAAGCTTGGACTTTTTATCCAAGTGTAAGAGTCACTTTTGTCATGAATTCTATGTGCTGTGAACCACAATGACTTCAAACCATGCTATCAATAACAAGCACAAATAATTAGAACTCTGGCAGGGCTTCTGCTCATGATAAACTCACAGAATAAATGTTTTTGTTCATGAATCGAATAACAAAAACTTCAACCCCAAAACCCTTCTTCTTTGTCTGTCACCGATCTGAGATGCAAATGCTAGTGTTGGTTGCTCACGTGGATGAACCTGGAGATGTCAGTCCATGGAGGGATCTTGAGCTAACATCCACAAGATAGAAAAACTCCACTATTTTTACATGCTAGTGACACAACGTTGTGTGCTGCAAACTACTCTCATGTTCACCTCACAAGCCAAGATGCCACCTCACAGTTTGTGGATACTTACACAGGTTTCAAAAATGATGCCAAGAATCCTCAGCAATCAGTCTAGACTCTGAAGGACTGTGTTTGTCTTGACCTTGGTCTAGAGCACTTGACAACTTTGAAGTTGAGTTGTAGAACAAACTCCCAACTCTGCTAGTGCTTTGATAAACTGATACACACTGGGCTGTCACTCTGCTAACACCTCCTCTGCCTGATCAACTGCTGAAATGAGCCTATCGGCATAACTACCATGACATCTTTCAACAAGGTTACCAAAACCTGCATTTTCTCAAAGCTGAGCATACACACCTGTTTAAAGGCTCTTTGGTGAGGCCAAAGAAGCTGGCTCATGGCTGTCACCATGCCAGCTCCTCCTTCTCTGGTATTTCATCCTGGAAGGGCCTCAAGCTGTATGGTCTCCCACTCAATTTCTTTGTTCCCACCCCTTCTCAGACACTCTAGCTCCTAAATAGCTTCTTTGGGGACCGCTCCTTGGAATGAAATATGTGGATCTCCAAATTTACCACATTAAAAACAAAAATTAAACTTACTTGCGGCACAAGAAGAAACGTTCTCTAACATCAAAAACCAAGAAAGTGGGCAATTAAGAAATGTAGGGAAAGCAAATAGAATATTTCATGACTAGCAAAGGCAGAATCACAGGGATTGATCTGATGGTAAAAGCCTGTTTTCTTTAAAAACAATCTTATTCATAAAAAATAACACTATTCATCATTAAGTATGCAGAAAGGAATCTCCTTATTCCAAAAAATCAAAATTATTTTAAGGACCAAAATGATTATAATGTTTGTTTATGAAGAAAAGGGACACGCTTTAGTGGTGGACTTGGCAGTGCTAGGTTAACAGTGGGACTCAATAATCTTAAAGGTCTTTTCCAACCTAAATGATTCTATGATTCTAAAAAACAAAAAAAATTATATATGCTTATACAGAAAGTTTTGTGTCAAAACAGAACTGTCTTATCTTGTCCTTTATAAAAGAGTGTCCTGGTTTGGGTTGGGGTAGAGTTAATTTTCTTCCTAGTAGTTGGTATAGTGCTATGTTTTGGACTTAGTATGAGAATACTATTGATAACACACTGATGTTTTAGTTGTTGCTAAGTAGTGTTTACACTAGCCAAGGACTTTTCAGCTTCCCATACTATGCCAGTGAGGATCAGGTGCACAAGAAGCTGTGAGAGAGCATAGCCTGGACAGCTAAGCCAACTGGCCAATGGGGTATTCCATACCATATGACGTCATGCTCAGCATATAAGGCTGGGGGAAGAAGAAGGAAGGGGGGGACGTTCGGAGTGATGGCGTTTGTCTTCCCAAGTAACTGTTACATGTGATGGAGCCCTGCTTTCCTGGAAATGGCTGAACACCTGCCTGCCGATGGGAAGTAGTGAATGAATTCCTTGTTTTGCTTTGCTTCTGTGCACGGCTTTTGCTTTACCTGTTAAACTGCCTTTATCTCAACGATGAGTTTTCTCACTCTCACCCTTCTGATTCTCTCCCCCAGAGGGGAAGTGAGCGAGCAGCTGTGTGGAGCTTAGTTACTGGCTAGAGTTAAACCACGACAAAGGGGTATTTTAATAGTTAAAACAGAGTCTTCACAATCATACAAAAATTTACAATAGAAAGGACCCATGGAGACAATCCAATCAAACCTCCTACTCCCAGTAGGGCTAACTTCAAGGTTTTGAAAATATCCAGAGATGGAGATTCCACAATCCTTCAGTGATAGCATTCATCTGCAAAAATAATTCAGTCTTTACTGTGAGGGAACAGTGACATTTTTCAAATCCTTAATTATGCTCATTATTACTCTAGACCAGTAATTCTCCAGTATTTACAAATATATGTCTGAAGATGAGTGCCTAAACAAGGTACCACCTTTCTTTTTTACTTTCAAATAGTAAAACAGAAAATCACCAGCAGCCTTACTGGCTAGGGAAGATGGTTGTATATGTTACTTACTGATCTACCTGGAAAAGGTGAATTAAGCATTTACTTAGAGAATGCCCTATATGGGACTCTTCCTCCTTAGGTTTTTCACCAAACTTTGTCTACCTAAAGAGTGCAGTGAGGGAGAAAAGGTAAAATCAGAGAGCTCACTAGCTCTTGTGCACATCCCATAAAACTGAATTTCCTTCAAGGCTTTCAATACTTCTGCCCCCTTTAGCAGCTATAGTCCAACCTCATATTAGTATAGCCTAAATTAATAATTCTTATTTTGAGCAAACCTTTGCAAGAAAACAGAGTTTTCTGTAATTAACACTTTTCTCTCAAACTTTTTTGTTAGCAGAGAACACCAAGTGCACAGATTTTACACATTTTTAAAAGAATCAATATAGTAAGTCAATAGTTCTTATTTTCTGGTGCTGCAATTCAAGTTCCCATTTCTAACATTTTCCTTTGATACTGAGTCTTCCTTTAATATTAGCTACCAAATATTATTTCATTTTAATGTGCCATACATGCAGTAAATATCTTAACTCCATCTGTTTTTAAACATTTTAATTACTACAATTTCAAATAGAGCATGATATATTTAAGAAATAAAATTGTTTCAGCTTTGCATCTCCCTTTAATCATTACACTGTGAATCCACTAATTACGATATACAAGTCACCACTAAGATCGCTTACAGCTGACATCAATGTAATGGAACTGCAGTCTATCTTAATATTTTTCTCAGTTTACTATGGTTTTTTTTGTACACATCACTGACAGATTCTTTACAGTTTCCCAAGAAAATGTGAAGAGCTGAAAACTCCATTGTTCTTTCATTACCTCCTTCTTCAATGAATAACATTGATATGTTCCATTTAATTTTTTCTACTTATCTATTTTTTTTCCACAGACATGTTAATTAGAACTCCCAAAGATGTCTGGTTTTTAGTATCTATAACCAGGCACTTTCTTTATGTCTTTGGTGCTTGTAACTCACACAGATCTTCACTGTTCATGAGAGAGGACTCTTCAAACAGGGAATCATTAACAGCAGTGTTTTCCGGGAGACTGATATTGGGAAATCAAACACTCTGTTCTGCAGTTTACAAAACAAACATCTAGCTATCACAGGGGAAAAAAAAAAGAAAGAAAAAAGATTTGTATTATGCAAGTTTCAGGTGCTTTTTTCCTCCCTATTTTTTTTCCCTCCATCTCTCACAGGGGTACTCAAGGGAATCCATCCATCGTATAATAAGTTTGCACTTGAGTTTTAGGATTTTTTCCTTTCCCTGAATGCATATTGCCCACATTTGGGCACATACTCAAACTGAACTTCGCTGCATACCAATACAATTCCCAAATAGGGAAATGGGCATACAGAAAGGTTAGGCTGCACTTCAGTGCTAATCCTACTGACAATATATACATGAATACAAGAAGATTGGTTTTATACTGGGTTTTCCATAATCTTCAAAGCCATCTCAATAAGCCGGAGAGGCACATGCCTCTCCCCACACTAAATCCTAATTCCTATTCAGCTGTACACTGTAGCACAGCATGCTAACCCATTCTCTACCAAAGGTAGAGATCATTCTCCAAAAGGTGGAAAATACTCCTTTCATTTTTAGCGCAACTTCTCCCTACACCTCCATCATGAGTGTCTAGAGACTTGTGAATGCAGGCCCAACAGCATTGGCCTACAATAATATGCTTTCATCTAAGAGATGGACAAAACCTGCTTTAGCCAAACACTTGAGTGCTATATACTCTAAATTAAGAACTAAGAGGGGATGAACTGCTTACCTAGTAATGCAACCAATCTTCTTGGAAAGAAAGTCAGATCTTCCCTTATTTGAGAAACCACATTTTATGTCAAGATTCTACTCTCCATCACATGGAGGTTCTCCACTTCTATGCAGCCAATTGAGGCTCCAGAGCCAGCCTCAATAAAGACACCAAGAACTGGGATCCACATTTTAAATTGCACCAGGGACCATGGCAGAGTGTCCAAGCCATCAGTACCCTGAGATAATTCCTTGTCCCCATGAATCTCAAATTAGCCTTTGATAAGAGTAATAAATGTGCTTAGAAGGCAGCAGTGACTAAGTACACCAGAAGGAAATTCTGCTTAGTAAAAACATGTCACAGGGCACTACTAGCTAAATACAGTGAGTGCTCAGGCTTTGTATATATGGCATGGCTGGAAAGCTCTGAATCGCTTTGCGTGCTGCTCTCTTGTTCACAAGCTCTCTCATGGTCTAAAGGCAGAATTCTCTTTCTTAATGGTAGCAGCAACAGCTGTAGGAACAGCATAACTGAACCAAAGCACACGCTGTTTCTCATGCACAGCACTGTATAATGTGCATGGGGCAGACATACCTGGAGTAGTGTTGGCTTACAGCAGACACAGACAGAAAAAACAGTAAGTTTTCAGTGTTTCCACAGAGAAGCCCAACACAATTCTTTTCTTACTGGTGAAATTTTCCTGCTTTCCTAACCTTTAAGGAAAAAGATCTCTGCCTGCGTCTTTAGTCTAGCAGCATCAAGTAGGGTCCTACAGAAGTCTGCAGGGTCTTTGTATCCACAGAATATATTTAGCATTAGGGACTAAAAGGGCAATTATTAACACCTACGGGAAGCATAGGTGTTCCATTAACTTAAAAGGTATGCTGGGCTTTTTATTAGGATGAGGATCTATAGCACAAAACTTCCTTCATCTGAGTGTATCTCAAAACCTGTTTTATGAACACTGCTTCAAATGATATAATGTTCCTAAAAAAGTAATGTACTGAGGAAAAACAAAGTAAGAGTGCCACCTATTGTTCTTATTTAAGAGAAGACTGTTGAATGCCAGTTTCTCTTCCTCACCTTCCACTACGCATTGAAGTATGCTTAGCCTCATAACTAGCTGAACTGATACGGGTTTTATTGCATATGTATTTTGATGACAACACTCTTTAAACATGTTTCTGTTGTCACCAGGAATCGGTTAATGTTTTGCACTGGGCCTTTAGCAACTTCAGTTCAAAACTCAGTCAGAAAATTTCTTCCAGCTCTCACGCAAAATCAAACAGCTGCAAAACACGTAGAGAATTACTGTGTAAGTATCAGTATCTGAATGTCCTGTTCTTATATTCTTGACTAGGAATCTGCTACTGGACACTGACGAGCACATCTTAATGTCCTACCAGTTCAGTAACTGTCCATAAAAAGAATGCTTTCTTATAACAACTTTAGCCTGGTAACAGTTTTAGCACTAAAACAAAAAATAGAGGTAATCCCTCAAAAATACCCCTGATATCTGCAAGAAAATAGCAATAATTAGTAGTTAACAGATACTAAATCCAGTATTTTGATTATTCCTTTATATGTTAAACAGATAAACTAGCAAATACACAGACAAGTATTTAATTCCCGCAATTTAAACAGAAAAAAACTAAAATAAATATCACTCTGAATGTTTCCATAGAAGAAAACTCTCACAGATTACTTCAAATACCAAATATTCTGCATTAGGCCTCCTTTCTCAGATTGCCTTTAGGAGCCTTATTTTCTAGCTTATGGTCTCCAGTAAGGACAAACTTCTGAGTCCCTACATAATTTTAATTAACTGAGGATAACACACTAAACTTGAACAGTCAAGGTGCACCTACATTAGCAGTTTAGTGAGCAGCATAATTTCTCTTAGGTATGAATGTGCCTAGTATCCGCACTCAGAGTTACAACACAGCCTGTGCACACACTATGGTTTCTCTCCTGAAATAAGCAGAAAGCTTGAGCTTCACACTGGGATGCAATCCAGAGTGCCCAGTGTTAGTGGGGACACAAAGTACAACCTTTAAAGCAAGAATTCAGCAACTCTGAAGTCCTCCTGCTATATGCAAGCAACAGTTCTGGAAATATTTATATGCCTCATCCTTCCTCTGCAGCTGAAGGTGTGGTGATGCATTGGTGCATCCCCCCATTCTCCTGGGCCGCTCGTTGATCTCAGAAATCCCCGTGGAACCTCGGCCTTGGTGCACTGAGTCTGACAGTTGAGCACTCCTTGACTGTATCAGAAACTCTGCATGGCTGAGGCTGGGAACGTACTCCCACTGCCTGGCCCAGGCATCATCTTATCTGAGTCGTAGCTCAGTTGAAACAACACTGAAACCTTCAGAATTTTAGTAACTACCACCTCAGACTGTGGCCAGGAAATTTAGACATGACTAAAGCAAATCATCTTGCAAACCTATAAATGGTGGTCCCAAGTGAGACTCTGAGCTCTCCTGGACCGCAGCAGTCTGTGCCCAGAATCTCCCTCTGAGAGGAATGCTCCTCAGAGTTTACAAACTTTCGAGTTTGCGATATTCAGAGGACCATCGCCGGCTGGAATGGGACCTGGGCTCAATACTCCTCGAGGTTCAACCCTTTGCCCATTGAGAAATGCCAAGACATTTTATGTGAGTATTTCACTGAATTCGAGGGGGATTTTTAGCAGGTATATCTTTGTATATTTATCTATCTTTGCATCTGTGTGCGGATGAATTGATGGAAGTACCTGCTAGCAAATATAGTCTGCTAAAATCCTATGATCTATCTTAAGATCATGAATGAACCTTAGACTGCTGCTAAACACATATAGTCCCTTAGACATATACCATTGACAAGTATGGGACTAGGGGTAGGTCTAGCCAGGTCTCCTCTGAACCTCGTGACTTAATGGTAGGGTCTCCTTACCCTTTTTGTATTAGACATAAACTGTTGTCCGAGTTTGAGACTAAGATTTGATCCAGCCAGGTCTTCTCTGAACCTCGTGACTTAATAGGAGGGTGTCCCTTAACCTTTTCGTCCCCGGCCTCTGTATAAATCATCCCAACTTAATTCTAACACAGTACCCTGGTTTCGGCTGAGATAGAGTTAATTTACTTACTAATAGCTGGTATACTGCTTTGGATTTAGTATGAGAATAATGTTGGTAACATACTGATGTTTTAGTTGTTGCTAAGTAGTTTTTACACTAGCCAAGGACTTTTCAGCTTCCCGTGCTCTTTTCCTTTGTACACTTCATCCATATAGTAAGTGATAGAGTGAACCTTGCCATCGAACTCTGTTAAGTTGCGCTTTTATAAATTTCTATTAAAATCACTTTCTGCTAATATCTTGAACAGTGATTCTTCGAGTGGCCTCTAAACCACTCATTTGCGACAGAAGGAAATCCAAAATCATCAGGAAGGTAATTGGAGTTCAGACTCACAGATGAAAAGGCTGAGACCTCCCATAACAACATGTTCAAAAAAGTGTCTCTTCCAATTGCTGATCCTGATGCAGTATGTACAGTATCTACTATTCCATACGGTTCGCTTCTGTAATTCTACTGCTCGCTTCTGCACTTCTAAACAATGAAGACTTGTTGCTTAGAAGTTAGGTAACTAACAGGTGTGTGTTTGTAGTTGTGTGGAGTAGTAATTAATTATAAACTGTGTGTTTTAGAGGTATTGTTAGATTTAGTGCTATGGAAACTATAAACAAACGTGGTCCAAGCATGGCTCAGGGACAAATTGCAACCCTATAAGGAAAGGAGGAAATAAGTTCATGAAGAGTTCACTACCCTGCTGACCACCAGAGACCACCCGAGACCCTCAAGAAGACCCTAAAAGCTTCAGTGAGCATGCGTGAAGGATGATGTAATATTATAATTAGTTCTTGGAAATGTAATGAATATGTACAAGAGAATCTTAGAATATGTATGAGAAATGTGACTATAAGCAGTAGCGTGATTAAACCAGGTATGCTTGATTTGTGGCAAGTCCACCGAGTACCCAGGCCTGAACAAAACAATATCTCTCCTGAGCGTGTGGAATTGGTTACTTGCACGCCGGGCACGAATCCGTTTTTTGGACAACAATCCTGCCTCTGCCACTCCCTGCTCCATGCAGCACATACTTCCCCTGCATATTAAGAATGAGGGGTGGGAGGGGCTACGATGTGCCTAAGGGCATGGCCTTAAGGAGAAAATACAATGCTGGCATCAAGTTCTGGAATCAGATCAGATACAATCATGAAAGTTGCCCTGAACATCCTAAATACCTCTATTCCTTGTTACCCTTTTATTACAATAGCTGTGTTGCAACTTAAATGCACTGTATTATGTGCCCAGTACAATGCAGTCACACATCAAAGAAATGTAAAGGTATTTAATTTCCATACCACCCTGTGGAATGGAAAGGTGGTACTTCTGAGCTGAAAAAACAATCAATGCAGCAATTCTTAGAGAAGAAAACTTCATAGGGAGTCAAAGAGAATGTAAAGTGTATAATTAACAGCAGGATCTAAGATGGCCAGGACTGCTTTTTGCTTGCAACTATGTTTGGCCTCTTCCACCCTGGACAAAGACCCCAACAGAAGTAAAATCTGTTTCTTTTGCCAGAACACAGCAGGGCTTTGAAAGAATTCTGAGGAGAACTTTGGTGGGGTTAGTGGAATAATTTAATAGGCAGCCATTTTGGTAGGTAGAGAACAAAAATACATTTGCATTTCAGACGGCCTGTATGGTTTGGGGATAGTGGAGGAAGAAAAGTAAACCTGAAGAAGCCTGAGGCTATTCTGCACTGAGGAAAAAGCCCTGACAGAAAGTGGATGAAAGAGATGAAGTTAAGGGAACAAGATTCTGAAAAAAAAAAATACAAAAACATTCATTTCACTTCCAGGCTAATGCAATATTGTTTACTGAACACAAATAAGCAGTTGATTTTTCTCATTTAAATTGAGGAATCATGGAATCAGAATAATTCAGGCTGCAGGGGACCTTGGGAGGTCATTCCAACCTTGGGCTCAAAGCAAGGTCCGCTATGAGGCCAGACCAGGTTGCTCAGGGCTTTATCCAACTGGGTCCTGAAAACCTTCAAGAATGGACACCCCACAACCCCTCTGGATAACCTGTTCCATTGTTTGATTGTCCTCATGGGGAAAAGGTTTTTCCTTATATCCAGCCCAAACTTCTAGGTTCAATTTATGCCCACTGTATCTTGTCCTCCCACCATACCACCAGAAAAGCCTTGCTCCATCTTTTTTATAAGCTCCTCATGAGCACTGGCAGGTTGTTATTAGGTTTGCCCTGAAGCCACCTCTTCTCCTGGCCAAACAAGTCCCTTTGGCACCCCCTCCCTCAGGAAAAATGCTTCAACTCGCTGAACATTTGGTCTCTCTGCTGAACTTTTTCCAGTTTATCATGATCATCCTTGCCTTTGAGGTACCCAAAGCTAGATGCAGATGTGGTCTAATGAAGGCTGAATCCCTTAATCTCCTGTATATGCTGTTTATACAGCCCAGGAGACTGTTGGCACTGTTTGCTGCCAGGGCACATTGCTGGTTTATGTTCACCTTTTTGCCCCCCCAGGCCTCCTAGGTCATGCTCAGCAGTGCTGTTCCCCAGCCAGACAGTCCCAGTCTGTATCATTAGGTCAGACCTCTGGAGGTCATCCAGTCCAACTCTCTTTCTCAAAAGTAGGGCTAACCTCAAGGTTAGATGAAGTGGCATCCATCATCTAAACCTGAAACCCACAAAGGACACACACAAAACAATCCACAGGAAGTTTTCTATTTCTAAAGAAATCTTTAAAACACTATTATTATTACTATTTTCCAAGTACATCATAACCAATAAAAGCTGGTACTATAAAAAGGTAAAGAGATGACAGCAGCTGCAAAAATAATGGAAGCACTCAAAAATAATTGTTTGATAATGGCAAGGACAGGAAAGGTGAAGGATTTTACTGAAAAGTATATTAGAAGGAATACCAGACCCAGACTCACTTCAGTTGCATTGGGAAGCAAATGCAAATTTAAGACAGCTTTTCAGCATAACCATGAAAATAAGGAAAATCTTCAGGGCAGATAAAAATGATGGCCTGGAAGTGACCACAGCAACAATGATCATTAAGACTCCTCTCCCAGGCTCAGTCCATTTTCATACTGAAACTGCTCAGGCCTCTCAAAGCTCTGAAAAGACTATCCAAGACATTCAGTGCAATAGACTACTCTACTCCAACAAGAGCAGGCTGGGAGACAGGCAGGAGGTGCAGCGTTGAGCAGCCCCTGTCCCCACAGCAGAACTTGGCAGTGGAATCTTTGCAAAGCACAGAAATTGGGCGTACATATCACTAACCCCCACATGTACCCACTCCTATCTCTGCCTTGACTGAGGCTCTGGTGAGGGGCTGCCCCATTCACCAGCTTGCTTGTCATCTTACAGCTTTTTCTCTCCCTAATGCGAGAACCATTCCTTTTGTCCCCCAAGCCCTTTTGTCCCCCAAGCTACCTGCCAAGTGCCCCTGGGAGAATCTCAGCTCTGGTCACATCCTTGGGTAGCAGACAGCAGGGTCCAGTGCACTGCCAGACACATGTTCATGATTACATCAGCAGACAAAGGAAGAGATGGGAAGTGGGGAATGTGGAAAGGGAAGAGAATAGCTTGAGAAAAGCAAGGGGAAAATCAAAGGGCAGCTCTGGTACCACCCCTCTGGAACCTTAGTTCCCTCTCAGTGAGAAAACCAGATCATCCTCATAGAGGGTCTGCACATCTTATGCTGCTGAAGACTCAGATCATGCCCTCAGAAACAACCCTTCACCAGGCAACCCATGGCTGGCAGGAGAAGCAGCAGAAAGCAGCAGTTCATCCACCTTGCCCGGTAAAGGCAGCCACCCACCACTCTAATTTCAGTGTCAAACAGAAGAATTGCCAAAAAAAGTGAAAGCCTCCCAACACTGCCACTGAGTGTAACCTGCCTAAAACCACCCACTCACACAAAGATCTTCACTACATCTGCCCAGATGCAGCTAATGAGATGAATCCCACAGGAAGTAGTGAATAAAAGTTATGTTCACTTTGCTACATTACTGTCACTTGAGTTGACTGTTTGGAACTGTAATGGGACAGGGATGCCCACGTACTTTGCTTGTTTGTCAAAGTTACAGTTGTTGACGTTGATGAACTTCTGTACCTGGTGGCTCGATCTGGTCATAACTCATTGAAAGCTGCCATGTGGCAAGGCTGCGGTCACACATTCTGCTTGCGAGTAACAATCCACGTGACAAACCAAGGAACAATGGGCCAACACATCTGTATGGTGCAGTCAACAACTCAAGTGCTCTTGAAAACAATATTGTAAGAATTCCTGGTTCTGCATTCAGAGCTCTCTGCCTGGAGATCAAGTTCAGGGACACCCAAACTAAAACCAGAGCCTCACCAACTCCATGAAGACCCTCAAAGACTGGGTGGCTGTGAATCAAAATGCATGTTATGGACAAGGACAGCAGAATAACTGCAGGCTGTGATCCAACAATCCCGATGTGTAACCTCTGATCAGGAGATCAGAAGATGCATTTGTTGTCACACTGACCTACCTCATCACACTAAGACAGTTATAAGCTATTTATATTTTGCATTTTGTATATTTTAATTGATGTTTAAAGACAAGAAAGTTCCTCATAACATTTCCCCAAGAAACTGCCTGTTTAAATTGAGACTGTTGTAAACTGTTTCAGCCACAAAAGCCTGAAAAGCTTACATAGCTCAAGACAACCCCATCCCTTGTAAACAAAATCCAGTTTACAATGGAACACACCCTGCAAAGACAGAATACTTAATATATCAAATGCAAAGAACAAAATGGTGTAGGACATGGTTTGCTCAGCACAAGGACGGCAGTCATTTATATTTAATTTTTCAAAGGTATTTTAAATATGGATCTTATATTGCAAAGCACTTTAGCTTCTTAAGGCAGAAACTAAAAATGCATTATCACAAAAGCAAACCTGTATCTTAGGATCTTAATGAAACAAGTCCATTAAAAATTATCTAACTATCTGCTAATTCAAAGACTCGTCAAATAAAATAAAAGAAATTAAGCATTTCCCATACCTATAGGGAACTTCAAAAACAAAAGCTCTTTTCCATTCTTGTGGAGAATCAGAGCTGCAGTTCGCCAGCAGCAAATATAAAAGGCACTTCCAAGTGGTCTCTAGTACAGCACCATAAGATCTGCTAGTGAACATCTAGGGCTACCACTAGAAACACCCTTCAGCATTTAAGTTTGGGATTCCCTATCATAAGTAGGCTTTTTCACCACCCCGCTTGGTTTTTCAGCAACCTAAACTTAACGTGTGATTTTAGATCCTTTCCTATGTAAAGCAAATGAAGTTTTTCAGTTGTTAAAAGGGAAAAAAATTCCTTTTACCAATCTACTTTCTTTTTGATCTTTCATCCAATCTAGTTGGATAATACTGTAGTGCGGAAAGAAATTACACAGGAATCTGAATCTTACAACAGAAAACAGACTGAGTTTTAGAAACTACTTAAGTTACTTATAGTAACAAGGATAGAAATATTTATATATTATTATTGGTACTGTATATTTCTGGTTACTAGAATACTTTTAAAATTTGGATCTAAATGTAGCATACTGGCTCTGCGAGGAAGCTGTAAAAGGACAAATACACAGGTTTTTCCCTATGAAATAGCAATGTATCCATTTGTTACCTTTTATCTTTTGTTTCACATTTCATTCTCCATTAAAAATAATGACAGATAACTTATACCACACAAAAG
This sequence comes from Pelecanoides urinatrix, assembly GCA_013400755.1. NCBI lineage: Eukaryota > Metazoa > Chordata > Aves > Procellariiformes > Procellariidae > Pelecanoides > Pelecanoides urinatrix. The sequence goes on along the minus strand of VZTQ01007062.1, from coordinate 70,347 downwards.
ATCTGGTAATAGTTATGTATCTGCTACCACCTGCTGACAAACAGCATTACTGACTTTATCCTAGTCAATCTTTAAGAAGCAACTTCTGTTTCCCTATAAGAAAGTTTCCACTGCTGCTACAGTGGCCAACAGGAATTTTTTAATACAGTATGTTTTAGCCATAATAGGCTACTAATTTCCTATCCACACAGCTTGTCTGCATCACAGATTCACCACAGACCAGCATATTCTGCTCATAAAGCAGCTACTATATCGTTCATTGACTGATGCCCTTCAGCTATTGCAGTTGGTTACTGTAGTTGATCACTGAGCAATTATAAGAAACTGATTCCTCATTTACAAAAATCCAAAACCATTTGAGTTGTTACATTAGCTGTAAGACTTTCCAAATGACAAGTCAATTTCTTCCAGTCTTATTTCCCAATCTACAATGTGGAATCAAAACATCTTGTTTCCCCCAGTCTTAATGTTAAGAGCAGAATGGTGGTAGAAATGACCACCTTTGCATCACCCTACTTAATTTTACAATGCTTTAAGTAAAAACTTTGATTGGCCTCCAGATATTATTGTTATTGAGAAAAAGACTACCAAAAACCTAAAGCAAAACAGAGAAATACATCCTCAGTTTCAGGTGTCTCACACCAAATTGCAGAAGTGTGACAGTGAAAAGAGATTAGTTCACAGTGATGACTGTGAAAAGAGACTAGTTCACAGTGATGACCTGTATTTGGCTATATGGTAGACTAAATGAAAATAGCATTTGTAATATTTATTTATATATGCACTTCCAAACATTATGAAAAAAAAAACAAAGCTTCACATCTGATAAGTCAAAATATCAGAAAAAATAATTTCATGAAAGCAGAATGTGGAGCTATATATGACAGTATGGTTTGTTTGACAAAGCTAATCCTATTAAGATTCACGAACTCTCTTGGCTTTGTTGATAGGAATCTGAGTCTGAAATCTCTCTTTAACTGATAGGTCTTTAAGAGTGGTCTGTTCTTCCAGACCCACATGCATTTAGCAAAAGGAATTATAAATGAGAGGTTTAACCCTTTAAATGTCTTATTCACTTTCCATTGTACAGTAATTAACTTTTTTTTTTCTTCATTTGGAAAAGAAAATAGTATTTTTCACTTGATTTAAGTTCCTGCCTGGTGTGCTCAAGTAGGTTTTTTTGTCAGAAATTTCCAGCTGGGCTTAAAACTCCCTTTTTCCTGCATTTCCATCCCCAAAGCAGCTGAAGACAGAGACTGAGCGTTGCTGAGAGAAGACCAAAAAGCCAACACCAATGCTGGGCCACTGATCCAAAGTGCCCTGAACGCCTTGACACCAGCCTGATTCCACTGAGCAGATCGTGACAAAAATTTCTCCCACTAGCTTCCAAACTTCAGTATCAAGTGCTAAAAACATAACTAGAGCTTCTTGCCCCTTTCTGAAAAGGCACGGTTATTTTTGAGGAACACAATTTCAGTCACAGAAGCAGGAGAGATGGTTCTGACTTGGTGCTATCCTCAGGAGAGGCAGCCGCTGGGGTGCTCTCTCTCCCAAATAAAGGGTCCGGCCACCATCTTTTCCTCCTTTGAAGAGATGAGGGCAGCACTGGCAGCACCACCCACAGCCGCCTTCCCCTGCATTGCCCTAAAGGGAGAGAGGAAGCTTTCCTTGCTGCCCGACCCCTCCAGGCCACCGCCGCGGGGCAGGGAACCGGCAGTCGCCGAAGTCTCGCGAGAAGCCGCCCATCGGCCGCCGCGGCGGCCGTTGGGCGGCTTCTCGCGAGACTTCGGCGGCAGCCAGCAGCGGAGCTGCCGCCGCCATGGAGCAGCGGCTGAGGAGCCCACCGGGGTTGTCCGCTATCCTGGCGGTGAGGAGGGGGCTGAAGCCAGGCTGGCTTGCCCGCCCGGGGAGAGGGGAGGAGGCACCGGCTGCCGTGTGTGCCTGCGCCCGTCCGGGGAGGAAGCCCGCGCGGCGGTGCTCGCACCTTCCCCAGCTTGGCACGGGGCGGGCTAGTGAGCGCCGTTCGTGACTGAAATCGGTTGTCGTTTCGGTGTGGGAGAAGGAAAGCTGCTCGCTCTATCTGCCTAGTGACACTCCTTCTCCTGCCATAGCCTAATCTCCTTTCATTTTCTCCGTAGAAGACGGACTGGTCCGAGCCCTGGCTGGTGGGGCTGGCGGTTTTCCACGTCCTCTGCTTCCTTCTAACATGCGTCTCTTTCCAGCACTACCGGGTGCAAATAGGGCACTTCCTCTGCATGGGTGAGTCGTGTATTCATGCTTCCGTGAGCTGGCATTCTGGTGATAAAGGGCATGTGCGTTGTTTAAACTGCTAGTACTGTTAAACAGCTTCTTTTAGGCTCTGAATGATAACCATTTTCTTCGTGTACTTGCACAGCACACGGTTTTATACTTTGTAGCAGATAAAGTGCGTGCAAATTAGTATTTCTCTCATAGTAATGCATATGTCTATACATGATAAACTGTTACAGAAGCTGCTATGACCTATAAATATGTATTTATTTAGTTTCCAAGACTGTATGAGGTAGTGATGTAAAACTCTGGCCTTAGTGAGGATCTGGGATAAGTAAGGTTTCTGCATGGTAAATGCTGTGTGTGCACAGCTTCTCAAGAAAAGGTTGCAGTGCTGGAGAAGCAGTAAAGAAATTGGCGGAGAGCCAATAGTTCCTTTGTGCTCTGCCTTACGCTAGTACTGCTGTTCAGTGAATATGGTCAGCTCTCAGCGGGATTAATTTCTGGAGCACATTCACCATATGTCCTGCTGACAGCTGTGGTAATGGCATGAGGAAGAGCAAGACTGGTTCGGTACATTGCAGTACCAGGTTATGTTATTTCAGGGTTTATCAGACTTTAGCCTGAGAATCCACAGTGGCCTTGCCCAGCCAAAGCTGTGTCTTTATAGCTGACTGGATGAAGATCTAGTAGCTTTACAGAGGGTATTTGGTTTAATTAAGACGGCATAGATTCAGGTTAGATCCATGTATTGTGAGCAGTACCTTAGTTATAGCCATGAGTTGGATTTTCTGGTGGGCTGGGTTATTTTTACACAGTACCTCAGTTCTGTCGTGATTGCAGGAAGAATGAGCAATTGAAAGAGATTTGCAGGCAAAAAGTCACTTGAAGACTATGCTGACTTTTTAAAATACCATTTACTGAACTAGTCAGGTTAGGAGAGGAAGCATAGCTTCCTCAAAACTGCAAATAACTCAGCTAAAGTTAAGGTTTCAATAACATTAAGTACCCCCAAAAAGGAATCTAGAAACCTTAGGAATTTCTATACATCCATTTGTAACTGCAGAGTTTAAAACCATCTATAGAGGGCAAAATAACAATGCCCTGTTTACGACACATTAGGCCTGAAAATACCCTATAAGAATACAGGCTTTTCTTTCTTAAGTTTAATATTAGACATTCAGAATTTCCAATGACATGCTGATTACTTTAGACTCTTTATCTAAAGTATTCTTGGTGTTATTAACACTAGTTTGAATGCCCAAGGTCTAAGTGCATTGGAAAATGCAGTGGAACTCATCATTACTGGCTTTTTAACCCATATATGATGTAAACTTGCTGTTAACAAGAAGAGTGCATAAAAATATCCATATTGAGTCCAAGTCTTGTGTGTACCTGAAAAACTAAACCACTTTTGATGTGTCTGCAATATAAATAATTTTGTATTGTAGATAGTCAGAAATAACTGAGAAAATTAGGAAATTACCACATTGCTTTACCTTGGCAGCTGAGCAGCTATAGGTATGTTTGTACTGTGCAGTACCACACAGAGGTAATCCAGATGATAGCAAAACAAAATAGCATTCCTTTATATCACCAAACCAGTTATTTAATTGCCTTCTGCAGGTCATCTTTAGCCACTGAATCTTTTTTTTTTTTTTTTAATTTTATTTCTTGTGGAAAATGATACAAGGACAAACTTAAAATTTTGTAGTTGTATTGCTTTTCTGTTAAACATGATTGCACTGAATTTTCTTGCTGTCTTGATGGCTTCATGTTACATGTAATTGTTGAGTAAGAATATGCTAGTTTTCACCTGACTGCAGCAGACTACTCTGCACCTATTAAAAAAAGTTTGTATTTTACCAAAATGCTTGTATATAATTAGTACCCTAACTTCAGATAGTAATATTAGCTATAGCAGTGTGACACCATAACGTCTAATACCATTCCATACCAGCTCTGGGGAGTGCTGGCATTTCTTTTTACAGACACAACTTAGAAGTAGTCACCATGAAGACTGTTGGAAAAAATACCGATTGATTTTTTTTTTTTTTTCCTTTTTTCAATTCGTTTGTATGCTGAGCTCTTTCTGTAAACTCAGATGAGTAGGATTTTATGTTTGTTTGTAATATAGTGGGTATGTTTTGTGATCAATTTATACTTCTTAGTAACTATATGGGACATTTAAATCAGAATTGGGTTTGTGCAATTAAATATTAAATGTGTAATATGATCTTCTGAGTATCAGAGAACTCTAACATGTATACATTTTTAGTATACATGGCAGAACTGATGGCAGCTTATTTTTAAAGAAATACTGAATCTAATATTTTTCTTCTATTGTACAGTGGGCTTGGTGTACTGTGCTGAATATATAAATGAGTTAGCAGCCATGAATTGGAGGTAAATGTTTTCACTTTAATTTTCATATTTAAATTAATGTTCTTCTAAAAATGTTCTTTTTTTTCATATCATTGCCAGAAAGCATTAATTTAAAGAGAATCACTCATCCCTCATCAGTAGAATGTGATGGCAGAGGGTCTTTTGCATTGATTGATATAAAACTTTTAAACAAAACCATACAGTACAACATAGTTATCATCTAGCTTATAAGAAAAGTTAATTTTTAATAGCTATCAAGTATTTATTGTACTGCTTAAAATCTATGTTTATACGGATGGTTGTAAACTAACTAGGCAGAGAACTAAGAGAAAAGCAGAGTGAGATGGCAAGGGGAAGAGGATGTGAGCTTTGGTGGGTTTTTTTTTTTGTTTTGTGGGTTTTCTTTTTTAGTTGTTCATGTTTAATAAGCTGAAGTTAAGCACCACTTCTCAAAAATATCACTGTTATTGCATATACTTACTTATATGCATAAAAACATTAAAATGTGCCTGTTTTACTAAGCCTGTGTACCAGAATTACGCTGATGGCTTATTTTCATAAGCACTGAACTAACTTTTCCCTGATGTAACTGGCAACTATGTGTTTAACACTACTTTATGGAGGCATCTAATTGTAAGTCTTTATGTTCCACTTCAGGCATACGGGACCTAAATTACAGCTTTGCTACATTTATTATTTCTGTTATCTTTTGTAATACGAGTAATCAGAATTCCTAAGAAAGTAATTTCAGACACTTCAGGATAAGCATGACTTCTGATGTACAAACATATGTATTAATGTAGTCACATCACTAAGTTACTTAATCTATGGTTGTTTTATTTAGGTTTTGCGCAGTAAAACCTTAAGGAAAAGAAAGACTGGTTATTGTAATAAATATTCATAACTGATGAGATAATGACTGTTTCTTTGTTCTGACTTAATACAGTAGAATGCTGGCCTATGCTGGGGGATCCCAAGAATTAGGGTAATCTATACAATGTCCATGTTGAATAGTTACTGTGAAAGTATGATATTATATGAACTACACTGAATAAAGCTTCTTCTTTATTTCTTTCTTTCAGGCTGTTTTCTAAATACCAATACTTTGATTCAAGAGGAATGTTTATTTCACTAGTATTTTCAGCACCATTGCTGGTGAATACTGTTATAATTGTGGTATGTATGTGTTCATTTATATGGATGCTTTCATTAAATTGATAAGTAAATGTATGTGGATTAGTTAAATTTAATAATTTACTTACTTTTCAGGTCACCTGGGTTTACAGAACTTTGAATGTAATGACTGAACTGAAGACACTACAGCAAAGAATGAAAGCAGAAAAAGAGAAAAAGAAGTGAAAGCGCCTAACACTGATTTTGTTGTTGTTGTTGTAATAATACTGGTCCAGATAATCAGACTTCCATATGTTTATCCAGAAACAGCAATGGTTTTGTGTCTTATCTTAAGAGGACTTCACAGTGTGTGGCCATGGACAATTAGGTGAAAGCAGGTATCTAACAATACATTTGAATTGGCTGTGAAATTGAGAAACCCAGTCTTAACAGATCTTTCTGCCCTTCAATGTAAGATAGTTTTCACCATGACCAAGGCTATTGGTATTGGTGAGGCACAATCTTCCAGTTGGTTTCCATTTGCCTTTGTATTTTTAACTATGTCTTAACTGTGTATTTATTAAGTATCCAGTCTTCTGCTGCTTAAGCCAATTGGTGCTGTGTTGTGAATTCCAGTAAATGAGGGATTGTATTCAGAATACCTCAGGAATCCATGCTTCTATGAAGTGTTGAACTTCTTGATAAATCAAGTTTCATACTTCCTATGTGTATTGTGTGCTAGTAGCATTTCATAAATAAAATTGTCCACTGTATTTTAAATGGAGTTAATTTGAATTAATCTTTAATAAGATTTTTTCTTTTTTCTCATAAAAATTAGCAGTTTGGTAAAATCTTGTATTTTATTTGTCTAATTCAAAACGATCTCTGCATTTGTTTCAATTTACATTTCATTATTTTAATGCCACTAGATAAATATCTTTTCTTAAAACAGGATGTAATTTTGATAGTATATTTTGCTTATTTGTAAAACAGAAAGGGGAGAAATTTCAGAATGTTCTACGCGATTTTGTTCCTATTTTTTTAGATTACTTTTTTTAATGCTTTACTTTTTTTAAATAAAGAACTGAAAATGAAAAATTGACTTTGGTAAAAATGAAGAAGACTTCAGTTTTGCTCAGAGCAACCAGTTTTTGTTTGATTAAGGAAATTTGTGGGGGGAAATTAACACAATGGAAGACTGTCCATACGTATTTAGTAAAAGTTGTATCTGGAAGCAGTTAAACCTTTGGGTGGAGACCTGAGCTTCTGTCTAAAATAGATGTAATTTAAGACGTAGGAAAGATGATCTGCAACATTGAACTTGGACTAATGTGAAGAACAGCTGGATACAAAAAAGCAGAACACTACTACGTTTTTAAGCTTGCATGTGTTTGTGAAATTAATTTTAAATACTTGAATAGTCTTCACAACAGTGGAAGTACGCATCTGAGGGTCATTCATGCAGATGAATATGCATACGCAGTTTGCAAGTCTCCTAGTTAGGAGTGAAACAGTGAAACTGTTTCTGGAGGGCTTCACAGCATTGTGGAAGGGCAGTGTAGTGTTAGTCTGGGATCCATTTCTTCACCTTTCCCATGGCTTAACTTAGCATGGCTCTCCTCACTCACTGCTCTGTCGAGAATTACAGACAGCTAGGCTACTTTATATTAGCAAACTAAAGAGATGCAGGCTTGCAATGTCCCATAATTGTCCATTCTGTTGCAACTCTTGATGCAATGTTGGATAGCGTCAACTGTCACTTCTCCATGAAAACATCTGCAGTGGTATAGCATGTGCCTTTTGGGAGCAGTCCCTGTTCCGAAGGAGTGAACAGAATCTGTCCAAATGGCTGCAAGAGACGCTATGGCACCTGTCTTGAGAACCAAGGAACAGGCCTGTTTGATTTTATACAGGTAGATGTAGTCCTCCCAGGCTGGTTTAGAAAAGTTCAGCTTTGCTCTTAGGATTTGATGGGGAAAGGTATGCAATTTTTTATAGATGGCCCTAAGCATGACCACACAAATGTTGTGCTCCTAACTTTCCTCTTGTGAACTGTTCTGCAACAATATCAATGCACAATTGTTTTAGTATCACATGCTTAAAGCTGTAGTACCTCATCATACAGAGATACTACCTGTTATCAATAGCCGTTGGCTTCACAGCATATATGAAATTGATTCAGAGCAAATGAGGTGGTTCAGAGCAGCTAAGCAGCAAGTCTCCTGCCATGGAAAACCATGTGCCTTATTTGGTACATCCAAGGCAAACTTCCCCCAAATAGTTCAGTATTTTGTCTTCTTTCTTGTGTGTGAGGTTGGAAAAAAATGAAAATTCCCTCTTCTGCGAGTATGTGGAACTGGTGGGATACAGCAATTAGAACTGTCCTTTCTAGCATAACATAGACAAGATAACAGAAATTACTTTTTCTGTATTGCCCAATTTTGTGTTACTCTTGCTTGGCACAAGATTTATTAGAGACATTCTCTCTACCTTTGGGAATCCCAAGTGAAATTAAAAAATCCTGTTCTTGCTTAAATTCTCTTTCCTCTTACCCTCAGTGTAGTTGACCTTTCAGGCAGTATTTTATTTTGTGTTGCATTACTCGAGTTATTTTGCCCTAAATAAAAGATCCCAGGGCATTACAGCCCTTCAACAAAGTTGAAGAACAAAGAACCCTAGAGTGTGAGTGGCAGGCACTTTATTTTTAATTAGCAAGTAAAATCAATTTAGGCTGTATATTCTCTGTTGATTTCTGATACCACTGACATAATGCGATAGCTAGTAGGTGGATAATACTTGGTTTAGAAAGTATCAATGTGATGGGGGTTTTTTTGTCTTCTAAGAGTATTGCTGAGTGAAAGTATAAACAGCTCCAAATTCCATAATTATATCTATTTTTTTGAAGAATGAACATCTCGGAATGTACACTTCAAAATTTTAAGCTTGGTGTTTTTAAACCTACCCTGACTACTCAAACTATAATAAGTAAATGTAACAGTTATGGAAGGTAAATTTTCACAAACACAAAAATGTGTTTTCTGTGTATATATTTGTCAGAAAAATATTCCCATTTTCTACATTTCAGAAAGACTCAAACTTTTATCTGAGTTGTCCTCTAGCTAACCCTGCCTAAGAAACACTAAGTTGAAGAACTAAGTTTAAAAAACAAAAAAAAGTAGGTGTCTTTAACCGTAAGAGAAACCCTCAGAATTAAGCGTGGCTTTTCTTCCTTATGTGACTGGAGTTATGAAGTGATAGCACAATAACATAATGTAAGGGCCTACTTGCTGACAAACCAAAATAATTACATCATGAATTTAGAGACTGTTTTGCCTATTTAGAAATTTGTATGTATAAGTGAATGAGAGCCAGATGTTTAAGGCTGGTGGAATACCTTTGCTTTTAATTGGGAGATCTGAATTTAGGTTGTTTGGAAAACAGCCTGTTTGTTTCAGTTTGGAACATGCATACAGAAAAGCTGGTAGCTGCTCAGTTGGATCCTTTGGAGAGTAAAACGAGACAGAGGTGATCTGTTACTGATTCTGTGTATCTCGGAGGCAGTGACTCAAATCTTCAGCCTTCCTTAACATGTCTTTCCACAACAGCACATGGTGTCAGCCAGTATGGAAAAACATTAAAAAGGAGAAAGTAATATTAACCTGGCAACTTTACCATAATAGAAAGGAGTTTTGTTGCATATAAATCTGTGAAAAGATAGATTAGCAGAATTTAATTGGCAAACTTATTGGAGTTTGAAGTTGGCCTTGTTCTCTATGGAAAAGTAATAACTGAGATGAGATGAGTTTCCAAGAATGAGAACCTAGAATTCTTTCTTTTTCCACATCCACTGGAATGCCAGATCCTTAGCTTGGAGTGTATTTTCATCTCTTTTTGGTCCAATGAATCTCATTATTCTGTTCTTCAGGAGTATTTGCTAGATATCCCCATTTCCCTGTCTCCCAAAGGCACAGAAGGACAGTAAATTGAGGTCTGCATCTTTGTGTGTATTCTAAATAAAGAACTTTGAAGGACAGTCTGACTACTTTTCATCAGCTGGGTCTTAAAAGAAGGGATCTACTCTAGAACAGCTATGTTAGATGGTGATCTGCTGTGAATCCTGAATGGAGGAAAAGTCGATGGAGAATTGCTTTGTGGATTTCAAGAATCATAAGCTCAAATCTTGAACTTCTGTTTTTTTTAATAGGAACTGGGAATGTCAGGAAAAGGAGTAGTGATTCTTTGTGTGAACAACATAGAAAAGAATACAGCTGTAATGTAGGGAATGTTCTATTTCTTTAAATACAGCTAAACATTTTTGGTTACTTTTGGTTACAGAACCAAAACGTAATTTTTCACTGTAGATGAGCACACTATTTTTATAATTACTATATCAAAGTATGTTTCTCTGTTTAGGAAACTCACATTGTGTATATCTGTCTATTTAAATGCTTTTAATATTTCTAAATATGTTTTAAATATTTTAATGTGTTTCAACAAAATACAAGTATTGGTGGTTTTCTGTGCATCAGTGAAAGAGATCATTACAGTTAACAAAACTCGCCACTGGATGTCACTATCTCACATGCAAAAGCTGACTTAAAGCTTTGCTTTTGAGCCAGTTTTGTAGAGCTTTTCACCATAACTTCGTAAATACATTCTGCAGCATTTTGGAATGGCCGGGAAGGCTTGGACTGTAGCCTCTGAAAGCATAAATTGTTATCTGAGCTCCAAGGTACATCTCCAGTCACTTTCAAATGTTGACACTCTTGCTTTTTACATTAAAAAGTACTTCTTGTAGCAGTGATGATGTGCATATATGCTTCCACAGTCAGGACTGTGGGGGTGTATTGTATTTAAAAACTTACTAATGCAGCAAGAAAATAAATACCCCTTTCACTCATACCTGCATTTCATATGGAGGTTCCTGTCTTCAACCAATTAAAAAGAAGTATAACAATGAAAAATAAAACAATTACATTATTGTGTGAACAATATGCAGGAAAGCTTACTGAAGCAGTCTGGTTCATGAACTGAGAGAGCTTATGCATGTCTTCCATTTCTTTGTGATTCACCCTTGCACAATGCATCACTACCACGTCTGCTTTTAGCATGTTATGTAGCTAGCAGTCACTTACAGTCATGATTGAGGTTCTCAGAGTATCAGAAGTCACTTCAGACTTTCTCTGCAATCTGGCAAATGATACTTGGCAATGTTCAGAGGCTTTATGACTTCATTTGAGAAGTTGTAGGTGCAGAGTTCTGTGTTTGATGTTCCCTTTTGTGCACCGCGTTTTGAGCCTGTTTGTTTGTTTATCCTTGGAATTCGTCTGAGCTCTGTTTCCACCCACCACCTCTTTGAGAATACAGACTTCCAGTTTGAATGGAATTCAGTCCCCTTCCTGTAATTTACATGCATGCACATACATGTAACGACTCTGAAAAGATTAGTCAATTGTAACCCAGCATGCTTGTGAAATGCCAGCCTCATCACTCAAAACTGATGTGCTTTATGGACCTCTGTTTTGTAGTCTATCTTCTTCTGACCAGTTCCTCCAAATTGTGGCCATACTTAACACCACTGTTTTGCTGCAAAACTGGAACAGTGTTGTACTGAATAGGAAATATCTCAGAAGACTCAAAAGGAAGGCCTCTACATTTCCTGTATTTGTGTTTATTGTTTCATATAAATATGAACTATAGGAACCTTTCTCATATAGTTTCACAAGCATAATGAAGCCAGGAAAAGAGCTGTCCCTGGTTATATGTTACACTGACTAAGTGGTCCTACTCAAATTGTGGTCCTGGTTTTTTTGGCACTGTCCAGAGTTAGAACCAGTTGAAAGCAACGTCAGGATCAAATGTGTTGCCTATTTCATCTGAAAATGTTATAATAATTAGCAAGGCATTCAGAACTGATTGAAACAAGACACATTGCTTAAAATGGACAAGTTCCAAGTGTCATTTATAACACAATTCTTAATCCAGCCCTGAATCAAAGAAATACAATCTTCTATACCTTTCCTCCCTTCCAGCAAAAACCTGAGAAAAAGTGTTTGCACAGTTGACCCGCGAGGAGGCAGAATGAAGTTCAGCTGGACAAAGCGGTATCTAGGCTAGGACCCTTCACTGAAATTTTACTTATCTCTCAGTCTTAGGATTGTGTTATAAATACACCTATAGGTAGTTTTAACTAGTGGGGCAGGATGTGACGTTTTTCATATAATTAAGACTGATTGATACACTTTGATCTTAAGGAAGACTAAGCTTGGAAGGATTTTAATATGGTAGAAACAAGCTTTTAGAAATCCTTCAAGTCATTTAAGTAATCATGCTGTGGAATTGGGATAAATACATGAACAAAGGTAGAAGTGTGCTATTCCTTTGCAGTCTGCAGTAATGATCTACCCAACAGCTCATTAGTAATCTATCTTGAAGTAATATATAGTAGGATCTACAAGATGTGAATCATTTTAGGTCCATAACTCTTAAGAGTCATGCCTCTGATACCATACTCTTCACCTTGATCTAGTCAGAGTAATCAGCTTCCTATAGCCACCTTGGAGAGAATGTGATTAGTAAGGTTTGTACTCAAGCAAAAGCATCACAAAAATCAGGAAGCTGATGTACCAAACAAATAATATGGAAGTGTTCAACCCTTCATGGCAAAGTATTTTCTAGCAGAATTCAGGGAACTGTAAGCTTTTTGGGTGTTTAAATATATTTAATCCACAGCAGTGTTGTCAAATGGGATTAGAAATAGATCTAATGGCTTTACTTAAAGGTGTTGGTTTTGTAGATTGATTGATAGTGAGACCATTTGTAAGTAATCACAGTCTGTTTTTTCTTTGAAATCATAGAGTTAACACAAAAAAAAAGAGTCAAATTTTATCTATTTTCTTGTTTCAATGGCCCTAGATCCTAAATTGGACTAATAATTCTACAGTAATTATGAAAAAGCAGGACACAACATCCCTTTGATTAAGAACAGCTAATTTATAAAAAAAGCTCATGCGACCAATTTCTTTCTAGAAAATTGGTTTATTGATTTTTACCTTCAAAGATTCAAATTAATTAGTAAATAGTGTGTGTTACCCAAGTTTTCTGCTTCCCCCATGTTGTAGGAAGAACAAATCTAACATGCAAAACTAGCTGACTGGATTGTTAGGTGGGCAAACAATGACAATTGTAATGGTATATGGTTTCCACGTACTTCTCTTTGAAATAGAAGCAAAAATATTCCAAAATATTATTAAATAGAGCTTCTTCAGAAACTGATTTGTTAGTAACTGTTTGGTACTTAAAAAAAGAATTTGAAAATGTGCTGAACACATAGTTTATAGGTAAGCTGTGTTTCCCTAAACCATTAACTTCTATAAAGTTTATTAAAAGTTTGGCAAGTTTTATATTTGAATGAAACATACTGGAGAGATTGATTTATACATCTATGTCAGAAAAGAGAAAGCAAGCTCTTCTCCAAGCTCTGAAGAAACCCATGGAATTTATGACTTTCAAGACTTCTACTTTAAGAGAAATCATCCAAAAAGACTCTGAAATCACAATTTTGACATGTTAAGTGAAGTGAAATACATTGGAGTCTTTCAGATTTTTTTGTGGTATGACTGCAAGTTATATCAATATGTTTGTAAAGTGAACAGTAAAATTAATACATTTAAAGACAATTTGTCATGGTTGTATCATGATTGAGAAATATAAAATGCCAAGTAAGCTAAAATTACAGAAACAAATTGATACTTTTATCAAATTTTTTCAACTGACTACTTATTTAATTCTTGTGCATGTTAATGCATATCAATATTGACAAATTCCAGACTGCAATAGCTCAAAAAAATCACCAAAAATCCTTTCAATTGAAAGACGGAGACCTTGTTCTCTCAAAAACTACCCTCTTTTAAAAGTCTAGCTGAGGTTTCATACAAAATGTTGAATGAACATGCTAAAAGTGTACTAATTGTATTAAAGTGAATATTCATTGCATTTCTTTTTTTTTATTTTACCTAGCAAATTATGGGTTAAAATACTACCAGTCAGAATATTGTACTCAGTTAAAGTGCACCAGAGCCTTCTGGGTTTGTTGTGTGTATGCCCATTAGCTAGACACATATTAATTCAATTCTAATTGGCAACAGCCATTAACGTTCAATATCATTAACTTAGATAGTTATTGTAGAAGATACCGTTATGGTGTGGTCATCTCATTTAAATTTAACCCAGTTAAGTGTGATACACTATAGCTGTATTAACTCATCAAAAAAAGTGGAGAATATACATAATTGTTTCAATTAAATACATAACTGGCAGTATTATAGCTTAGCTAGAAAGCAAACAGTTTGCTTTGTAACCCTTAGAGGGCTCCATTGCCATATGTAGTTCTCGGAAATAGGCTAATTTGACATCCTAACGTATTCTGATATCTACTGTAATTTAATTTATGCCTTATATTAACTCTGTTTACATGGTTTTAAATATGTGCAGAACATTCCAAGCTGGTTAAAAGGTCTGATGACGTAGATTTAGGATTGTGAGATGAAGTAGCATGTCTACAAAGCTGTTACATATAGATTTACCGGAATTAGTATCATAAATGTGACAGGATTCTCAGCTCCTAAATTTCAAAAGCATGAGGACTGGACCAGAGGCAAAATTATTAAATCATGACTTAATAATTTCTCATGATTTTCCAAATGCTTCACTGTCCACCCAGAGTGTCTGTGTGTAAATTACAGCATCGCAGTGCAGCTTTTTCTCTTTAACAAGCTAATATACTTAAAGAGGTCAGGGCTGAGTGTTGTCTCCAAATAACAAATCTCTTACGGGGGAAAAAGCATAAGAGTCCCCCTTTTTCGTCCTTCCAGGGGATTCATGTGTGACTCAACTCCTTTCTAGAGGCATGAAAACAGTTAAGAGTAACAATAGCTCAGCAAAGGGCTAGAATCACAAATAAGAAGTGTTTGATATGAAAGAGAAGAAAGAGCATGGATGTGGTAACAGTGAACTCGCATCCACATACCGACTGACTGTGTCTAGAAGAAGCTGTTTTAAGGGCCAAAGTGAGAGCTACCACACTGGGACATACGAGACCTTGAAGGACAGTTGCAACTTCACAGATGGTTCCCTTAGGATCCCTCGTACACAGCAAATGGGGAAGGGGGCTGGAATGGAGCTGGAGGTGAGGTGTGCATAGAAACAAATTTGGGTGAAACGAGGCGTTGAAGTCAGATGTGCTTTTGTTTGTTTAAAGTTTTTTTTTTTTTAAAGATAATATTTTGAAGGGAAAGGTAAGAAGAAAATCAAGGCAAAGAGTAAGCAGCGGAAAAACTGCATGAAAAAAACACAAGATGAGGTGGACGTTTTGGGACAAGTGGAGGAAATAGGAGAGTGACTGGACATTTCTACAGCTGGGACAAGGAGAGGAGATGACAGTTATCTGAGGAAAAAGAGAAATGGACAGTGAAGTAAAAAGAAACATTCCTTACAGCCTGCCAGCTTTCTCTGGGAAGAAACTGGTACATTCCTCTAGATAAAGATCCTGCACAAGAGCTCCTGTGAAAGGGGCCAAAATTATGTTGCTCATATAAGCTGGAAACTCTTCTAAATCCATTGTAACAGGAGAATGAAAACTCTTTCAGAAATAGCAAACACTTAATAGATAGGTCAGTCCTGAGAGTTAAAAGCCATTTAACCTCATGCAGTGCCTCCACCACTCTACTGAAGAGGGAGGCTGACCACAAGATATTACTTCCTGTTCCTTTACTCTGTGGATTAGGATGTGCTTTATGAGTCAAAAAGTTTCCCTCAGCTCAGTTCATCTAGAGCATGGAGAAATTAGCCATGACCGTTTCAGCTCACAAATTGGGCAACCACAAAGAAGTGTCCTTGCCAGGATCAATACTTTGCTCTGCATTTTCAGACTCACCTGATCTGAGCTCTCCGAAGTGAAACTGCTGCCAGTGTGATCTCTTCCTTGACTGCCTTTCCTTTGCAGTGGAAATGGGAAGTCCTGTGTTGCTCCAACCAGAAGTCCCTAATGGGTTTCCTTACAACAAACCGTGCTGTAGTCGCTACAGGTCTCAGTGTCAGGAGACTCATTCAGAAGGTCTCTGGTTGACTACGTATCCTGGAGCATGCTAAATGACCTCCCTACTGAAAAAGGGGAAACTACCCACATTGCTAAGATTCTTTCATAGCATTGGTGAAAATGGAGTCTATAAACACAAAGGTATTGTTATTAATATCAGTCTTTATTCTTGAAGGAGGAGTTCGTTTTCCAAGAGAAGAGAAAAAAAAAAAAATAGGTATCCTGGCAAGAATGGGATGTTAAGAGTAAGAAACCAAAATTTTATGCCATCTTAATTTAAAATATTTTTCTAATACTATTAAGCCTCCTATCTAAAATAAGAAAATAACATTCTAAAAGTGAAATGAATGACTGTAGTGCTAGTAAGGGTAGAATAGTTTAAGGTGAAAAATATGTATGGGATATATTATAGTTCCAGCAAATTTAAAAGAAATAGGCAGGAAGGAAGGAAATTTGTTGCGTGAATCATACTCCCTTGGGTAACAGTGTCAGCAGACTTGAAATCATCATGTTGCATAGGACAAACAGATGAGCAAATTGATGAGTAACTGACAAAAACTTTTTTTTTTCTCTCTGAACACTGAACTAGCAAACAGCTCTTTTTGTATAATAAAGATGTGAGGTAATCACTACCATCTCTCTGAAAGTTAGAGCTATAAAGAAGGATATAAAAGAGCAGATGGTATGTTATGATGATGCCCTAACAAATGCAAACAGGCATACTACTGCAAGAATGTTTCTTCATGGACCAATTTAATCACAGTGAATGGATTTTGCCCTTATTACTTTATAGCAGGTATTTCTAGCATGGTTTAGCCCATTAGATTTGTCTCAGTTCTTTACACCACATGGCTCAGAAGGGTTTGAATTTAAGCTGATCTCTTGCTGGGCCTAGGTTCGTTCCTCTGTTAGGTGGAGTGAGAGCCAACACGTTAAGCAGTTTGTAATCAAGGAGTATTGACTTGGGCCCTAAACTGACAGTATAGACCGACCAGTATTTTTTTAAACTCTTTGAAACTTGACTTCGTATCTATCTTGGTGCGATTTTTTTTTTTTTAGTTCTTTCTTAGTTAGGCAGGGAGGTAATGGATCAGATGTATTTCAGATTGCAAGTTTTTATGGTTGCTCTTCTACCTTGAGATGATGCCAAAAATTCCCTTCCTCAAGCAGCACTTCAGTTAACTGGAAAGTGTTTGCACAGAACTAGCAGTAAGTTATTAGAACCGTATTAAATTCTAATGTGAAAAATTAACCATATCCAGAAATAATTTGGTACTGCCAGAGCATTGGTACAATGGTATCTACAAGAAACAAAATGGACAGTGAGGAGAAACAGAAGACAGTAGAGACCAGTGGGGAGCCAATGGGGATACTTCTTTTTTTCTCCGACTTTCCTGAAAATTTAATATTTTCCTCTCAAATAAGATTTATAGCTTGAAAATATTAATAAACTCTATACTACAGCAAGATGTCAAGATAGCTCATGTTTTTTGAAAATTAGACATTATGCAACATATGAACTTCAGTTATGATTTCCCAAAATGTAGTGTGAGAACAAAAGATAAAAGATTCCCAAATAGGGTATGAGAGTAGTTGTAGCCCAGCTGCAATGTGATAGTATGGTAACTGTTAGTGGTAGGGATGGAAGTACAAATGGTAAAGTGAGAGGAAGATAGAAGACAAATCTATGTGGCAAATGATCCAAATAAAAAAGATAAATTGGTAATCATACTTGACATGCTTTACTTTGCAAACCTTCCAGTTCCTTATGTCAATATACGGAAAAGGCTATAATCCTCATTCTCAAAGAATATGACTATTAAAATAGCATCTGCCTCAACACTTAAATACAAAGATGAAGTATTCAATGTTCGTTTCTAAGACTGCAGTCTCAAAGGTATCTCATCTGCAATTATACCTGTCTTTTATATAGCTTGTGGAATGCCTGAAATCCATTCGCCTTCACTAAGATGTACTGTAAACTATTTATTACAATTTATTATAAGCACAAAATACTGAAATAATGCTAAGTAATATCACAAAATACATTTATGGATGTAACTTTCTATTTGCTATTAAAAAGACTAATAGACAAATACAACTAAGATGAATACAGCCTTTCCTTTTATGACACAAAAAGCAGACAAAGGGTAGCATAACTCTCCTAGAGAAGCAGAAATTGGAAGAGAGAAATTACTCTTTCACATTTTAAATATTCTATGTGAAACAAATTCTTAGCTTAATGTTCTTGAATGAAACAGCTGCAGAGGTTCTATTTAAGTACATCTACATGATCCAGTGCAGCAATCACAACTCACATAGACATTCTCAGCTGGGTTTAAACCAGCTACCTGTTCGCTGATAGCAGGGGAACCACACGAGCATGTCAAATTAACACCGAGGGCTGGCAAGCACTTAGCTTTGGGTTGTCACAGAACAAATTATGACAGAAGCATTTATTCAATGTCCACTAGCTTGAACTTCTCAGTGGCTACTTTCTCCACTTAAATGATTTTTTAACTTGATACTAGAAGACGTAAATAGATGACAAGTCCCTCACATCAAAATACTTCAAACCTGTCCAAACTTTCAGCCCTCAATGTATTCAAGAATTTTCCTGTTTTCAAATAGGCAACCAACTCAAACCCTTAAGGACACTGACAGTTTCAGTGTAAAGAAGTTCTGTTTTCTCTGCTGAAAGCTGGGAAACGAAGTCTACTCCATGAAGTTTACCAAATTCTGCATTTAGGATGTCCAAACATACTCATTTTCTTTCTTCTAGCAGACATTTCCTTCACACTTTAGTCTCTGGGATAAATGCTTATAAAAAGCTCTTACTTTGGATTGCTATTTTGACTCCAGTTTGAAAAGTTCATTATAATTTACCCCAGTGTAAGGAAGGATGGATTCCAACAAGACTTCCCTTTCTGACCCTCCCTCGAGGCAGGAGAATCATCCAGACTAATGAAAACTAACAGCCATGAATTTGACGGCTGACAGAATGCATCCAGCTTTGCAGTAAGAGGCATTGTTGTGCTTTTCCTCACCCTCTGTTTATCACTGTTTGTAGTTTTGAAAGGAGGTTGTGGCTTAGCCTTTCTGTAGGAGTCCTCAGGGAACTCCACCTTCTGCCAGTGGCTGACAGTTCTGGTTCTGCCTGCAAGCTCCAAGCAAACTGAAGATGCAGAAGAAGATCTTCTCATTGAAGCAAAGAAAGCAATCTAGTAAACTCATGTATTGCTCTCCACTGTTCATTTTGAGATCATCCTAGGATTTTATGCCCTGCCATCTTAGTTTTCAGGAGTGATTAGCTTTTCCCCTTATTAGAGTTTATGGCTATCATCTCCTTCATTTATAAATAAATTAGAAAGCTGTTAGGCACTGTGGAGTGGACACCACTTGGACTGTACAATACTGTCATTATTTGACATTAGAATACTGCTTGTCTTTTCATTGTGTAGGTTATGTTTCCTAATTTTTCAAAAGGATAAAAAGAACTGATTTATAAAGACAGAATATGATCTTCCTGTATTAAGAAATAATAAGAAAAATGAATAAAATAAAGGTTCTGCTGGATCAGACCAAATCCATTCCAGCGCCATGTTTCTGACAGTGGCCAATAGCAGTTACTTTGTGAAGCATGTAAGAAAAAAATCGTATGTCCCCAGCATCCCGCCATACACCACCTGGTGAGTTTTGCTGTGGGACGTCCTGGTAAGAACATTGGTGTTAAGTAGCCTTTGATGCACTTTCTTTCACCAAGATTTTTTCCTTTTTTTTTAATTCATTAAAAATTTTAGTAACAATAATGCTAATTTGCTTGAAGTTCTTCAGCATTTTCCAAGATTTTAATGACCTCTAGTCAACTCTGAAAGCAAAGTACGTGAATACATGTGAGCTTGTAACTGTACATGAGATCTGATACCATGTTCCAGATAACTGGACTATTTGGTCCCTGTTTAAAATGACAGGTGGATGCCAATCTGACTTGCTACCTTATAGCTTCACAAATTCAATGTGAATGAATAATGTGTCTACTTTCTTGTCCTCCTAAGTGGGGGTGAGTGGGATTTTTTTTGACAAAGTATATGTCGATAATTGATTGAAACTGATGTTTTGGGGTTTTTTGGGTTGGGTTGGATTTTTTTTAGGAATGAGCTCTTTTCAGTACTGTTTTTGTTGATAAAGGTTTCTCAAGTCTAAGCTGAAACTGCTGATCATGATGATCAGACAGAAACAGATAGAAGGAACCTTCTGATAACTCACAGCTCAAAGAATGGGACCCTCATTTAGAAAGTGATATAACGAGATTCACAGTCCTGACCTGGATTAGACACAAGCTTGAGACTCACCCCAGTAGAGTTCACTTACCAGCAGCCTCTTAGACCTTTTTGGGCAGCCTGTTCTTACTATCTCCTGTCAAGAGCCACTTCAGCCCAAGAGAGAGTGCTCAATTATTAGACAATGAAAAAACTGCATTCAAAGTCTAACCTGATGTGACAGGGTGCACTTGCAGTCATGCCTGTTGGTTCTTTCCAACCTTGGTGAATGGTCTAGCCATCAAAATACTCTGGAATGAGGCTCTCTATTGTATTTTGTCTTGACTGTAAATGTAAATAAAAGACATATATTTTGGAAATGCTTTTAGGAACACTTGAATAAATCTTAAGTTATTCTTTAAGTATCACAATGGAAATAGGTAGACAGTTTTTTAATTGGATCACTAAAGAAATGGAAAGAGAAATTGCTGCAAAATATGCATAAGAATTAGTAGCATTAATTTAAATGTCCATAATATTTGGGCTAATAACAAGAAATCTTTGAAACAAGGTGTCAAAAGATACAGTAGTAAAAATTCAGAGTTCAAGCTCTGTTATTTTTTTAAAAGATTGCTGTATAAGTTTCAAGAAAAAATATAGTGCTGCCAAAGCTTATATATATGCATAATTTTGTTAAATAATCTTCTTTCTTTCCTGATTATAATTATTCACGTGCATGGGAATTTGTAAGATGATGATTGTCAATATGTACAGTAAAATTAACTTTTAACCACATGCATATGGCAAGGAAGGACTGTTGCTAATCTTTTTGTAACAGCTTAAATGATCATTATTCTTGCTGTTGTTGACAGCTCTTTCCTGCTTAACCGTTGAAAACATTTTAGTATTATATAGTGGCTTTTCTCCAGGTTTAGAGAATATTGTTTTCTTGTTGCAAGAGGGAAAATTTACATTAACCTTCATATATAGTACTTGACATTTATAGTGCAAGTGGGATTGATTACTTTAACATATGAGAAAACTTCAGCCTTAAAATATACAGAATATGAGACAATATCATCATGTCCCAGTACATTATTTACTTTGTACTATTAAATGTTCCACTGCTGGTCAGTTTCAATATTCTCAATACCTGAATTTTTTACTATGAGGACATAATTTAAGTCCTAATGCACAGGTGTTTCTGAATGTCTATCATTGTTGTATGTATTGCTGTGTTATTGTTTCACCTATGTCAGTCCCACTATGCAACTTTGCCTGAAACTCAGGCAAAGACGTTGACACTAAAGGTGTTATGAAAAATGGATACATTTTTAGGTAGTGAAGTGAGCACTAGCCTCAATGAAGCGTAAGATTTCCCCCATCAGTTCTCTTACTATGTATGCATTTTCCTTATCCCACAACCCCACCATCTCCCCCCATCCCCAAATTCTGATAATAAAATTCAGGTAACTTTTCGCTTCATCTTAACAACCTCTAGCAATAACCAATTTTGTTTGTTCTTTTAATTGAAAGAAACCAGATAAGAAAATGATAAGAAAGTAGTTAACTGAAGTGTCACATTAAGTCATGTTAGAAATACAACATAGAAGGAGACGTCTTCAGGTCCTGTCAGATACTGCTCTTGCCCTTCCTGCTAGCCAGGAGGAGGAGCTGCACACCTACAGCCTATGGAGGCCTGGTGGGTAGCAAATGCTGGAAGAATCTGAGTAGAAAAGGGGTGCTAAAATATCTCACTACTTAAGAAAGCTGTGAAAATGACTGGTGAGCTGCCTGAATAATATTGCTGTACAAATGATTGTGCTTTATTTGACAAAAACTTTATTAAATCCTAATGCTTTGCTCTTGTATGGGACTTTTCTTTCACTAACCTTAGAAACATCTCACAAAGATTAGTAAACATTATTACCTTTTCTACATAAAGACAATACATACCAAGTTTAAGGATGTACAGGTTCTGTTTATGGAGAGAGAGAGAAAGATTAGGAAGCTGCTTTGCTCAGTAACCAGAAAGCCATTGCACCCCTTCTCCAGAAGACCATTAACACGGGAAGCAAAGGGTCACTTACCCTTTTCCTGAGAGTATTAGTTAACATTCAACCCATCTTGGAGCAAGAAACACACCACACTATATAATTAAATGAATTCTAAGTCTGAAAAAATATATTACAAAGTTGTTAACGGTGACTGCAAACAAAACCTCATCTGAATTCTTTTTCTGGTTAATAATTTGTGATAGGTTACTTACAACTGTAAGTTTAAATGTGCATGATTAATTAAATATATATATACATCACATTTGACATTTTCATATTTAGTATGTAACTGTTAAAGTTTAATAAGCAATTAAAAGATGTGACTAAGATCTTGATTTCTAACTGTTTATTCTTTAAGAATTGATAAGGATAACAATGGTTAATGGTTTTTCATTTAAATTAATTTTATTTGCATAGTTATTGGAGAACCACTTTGCTGTACTTAATTTCATTGTGTGGAGAAATCCTGATTACAATGGTGTCATAAATGTCTCATTTATATTCAGTGTTTCCAATTTTGCCTTTCTGCCAAAATCAGCTTTAACTGTAAAATAAAACCAGACTCCCTGTACATGACATTTACCCCAAGGTTACCATTGTTAGAGAGCCTAAACACTGTTTTCGAGCTAACACCTTTAAAGCCTTTACAAAATATTGTTTCCTTGTCATGCAAGCTTTTGGCCATAAGGTCTCAAGATTTTCTGGGCTATTCTGAAATTAATCACCTAACAATTAACACCACACCTCAGCTAGTGCAACTATCTAGAAGCAACTGTTATGCAAAACTAAAAAAATTGTCACAAGTTTTGCATTTTCTACTCTCCTCTTTTATTTTTTTTTTTTTTTAAAGTAGTGTTCCTTCTGGGTGTGTATGAAGTATATTTTCTTGTTCTATTTTTGTATGATCTTCAAAGAGCTGTCATCTCTACTACATGTCACTGTCGGTTTTATATAAACACATCCATTTTGATAACTTCAACACGTCATAATCTTTTAGAGACAGATGCAGGAAAAGTAGCATGAACAATATTGTATGATATTAATTACATATAACTAACGTACATTTAACCTTTTTATTCCAGGGCATTATTCAAATAAGTCTGTGCCAGTTTTACGAAACCTTTGCCTTTTAAGACATTTTGTTTTACTTATTCACAACAGTATTGTAATACTACCAATGTAATGTTTCTTTTTTTTTTTTTTTAGTGGAGGTGCATCCTACCTGAAAGGTGACAGCTTGGGTAAGTGGGTAAAATTCTGATTGATCAGATGTGTATTGGATTTCCTGGTTTTGCAACTACTTATTTCTAAAATTCCTGGAGCTAAAGAGGAAATAAGAATTTGGGTAATTGCTCAAAAATAGCAAATGAGCCCTCTGGAATGTAGTGCTGGGTGAATACTAAAATTTTATGTTTGTGAATTGTTTGTAAATCAATATTTCTAATAGGATAAAATGAGTTTATTGTAGATTCTAATCTGAGATTATTAGTACTGATTTGGTATCTGGATTTCTTTTTACTAAACACACATACTTAAGATGTATGTATTCAATCCATTAGAACTAGAGATTTACATTTATACATAAGTTCCCTGTTTTCTGTTGTTTTCAATAAGACTTTATATTCATTTAATTTACTTGAAATCTTACATCTCTTCTGACTTAAGTTCAGGAATGGATCCTGAACAACCAGTTCAAAAGAACAAAAACGAAAAGGAAAGAACAGTATCCTACTTAATGTATCTCTTCTTCAGTACTCAAATTCTTCTCCAAAAAGACTTAATGAATCTGCCCAGCTCTTTTAATCCTACTTTGAGTCACTGATCTGGCCTGGCTAGCCTGCAGGATCACACAAAAGAGATACGTGGACAACAGCTGTTTTATTACCAGGTGAAAAATGAAGCAAACATTTAAAATAGGAATGCTGGAAAACGAAAATGATATTTTCCCTCACCTTCTGTTTTCTTCTAAGGAAGTCACATTTTTACAATTTATTGGTAATGCCTCATTCTAATTACAATGTGTTCTTTGTTTTCAGTTAAAGCAGTCTATTTCTTTTGTAATGTTTCCTACCTGTGTAATTTGAGCAGTTAGCTCCTGATAGTATGAAATAAAAAGTTACAATTTTCTGGCTATTTCACTGTCAAATTTTGTCTGCCATTCCAGAAATCTTATACTCCTGGCCTTTTAAAGAAGCTATTACTCTACTACTATTGCACAGAGCACATTATTATTTCTTCTATATAGTAATCTTATTGAGAGGAATACAAAGATGCTAGAAAGCAAAAATTCCCTGCTAACCTCACAAAAGAGAATGTGAACAAAAATCTTGTGGTTTTGCTTCTGTTGGTTCTAGTTTTTTTACTTAATGCATCTGTGTCTCTTCATGATCGGTTCTATTTTAATTTTTTTGAGGGTGCAATGTCATGTCATATCTTACTGATTTGAGCAACATTTCTGAAGGTAATTGCAATCACAATTTTCTTCCAAAACAATTATGTATTTTATTGAAGCAGACCTCAAAAACTTTGGGAATGGTTTTTGGATAATAGTAGTGAAATTACACAAATGGCTGAGATAATCATAAGATTTCATTCAAACATCCTTGGTGAAAAATGGCCAGTTCCCTTCTTAACCAGAGAGTACATAATGGCTGCTTCTATAACATCTTTGCTATAGCATGCTAGGGACTGAGCCATTTGTAATGTTTCTTCGGTTCAGACTTACCGGTATTCATGTTAGCTCTAGCAAATGGGCACTGGAACAAACTATCTCAACAGTATCTGGGTTTTTTTGCAAAGGTGAGGTCCAGATTGGAGCCTGGATGCAACCTTGCGTGTGTATGGAGCACATGATCAGGGATTGAGCCCTGGAATAAATTGCAGCAACATGATGCATCTAGTGAGCTGTTTCAGAATTCTGTTCTTGCTATCGAGCAACCTGCTCATCTTCCTAAAACAACTGTTGCAGAGATAATGATCTGCGGATGCATAAAAGAAGGGAAGGAACAGTTTCATTGAGTGTAATCTGAACTTTGTGGCAATATACCACTGGCTTCAGTGCATCTAGACTTCTACTTACTGCATTTACTAGAGCTCCAAAATGTGCTACAAGATTTCAACAATTCTCACAATATAGTGGGGATCAGCTGAAGGTTTATAATTATGCAAATTTCTGAATGAAAGCAAAACATGCCAAGTGGGAAGAATATGAACCGTAGAGGCAAGCTAGGCTAATTTAAGCTAATTTAATTCACAGCATTATCAGGAATGCCACACAACCAACAGGATCTAATACAGGCAGCCTCTCCTCACATAGAGAATTAGAGCATGTAAGAACACATGCAAGTTAAGAACACATTCTGCTTGTCACCTTGGACTATCCTGAGAGAGGTGATATTTTGGAAGCATGAGTATTTTAAAGAAAACTGTATTCAGACATGACCAGTACAGTAAATGAATGAAACATTAATACTGTTGCAAGGCTCTAAATGTTTTAAGTATCTATACCTAACAAAATCATTTCCTCTAGCAACTAGCATCACTAGGGGGTAATCAAATCACTCTTGCAGGTGGTAAATCTGTGGAACTATCACCTCTACTGGAGTCCAGGGGACCATACACCGTAGTCACTTCTGGTTAACAAGCCTGGAAAAGCAGAGATGCTACAATGTACACTGAGAGACAGCCCTGATCAGGAGAAACTGACACACTTAAAAAGATGTGAGAACTGGTGGACAGGAATTATTTAGCATCTATAGAGCTGTAAACTGTAGCTTATAATTTATGTGTTGCCCTCTGTTTTTTCTTTATAGATTTTAACTCTAACATTTTTTAACTTGAGAAAGGCTGGCTGATCATGTATTAACTGTGGCACTGTCCCTGAGCAAAAGAAAAGCTGTTCTAGTCAGTGAATTTACACTCAGATACACCATGAAGTACATTTCAAAGCAACTGTGGAAGTTGAATGCAGACTACTCTGTTCCACAGACGCTCCTGGACACAGTATTTGTTAAAAGCAAATTTGCTGAGATTTGTCCCATAGGTTGATGCTCATGTTGATGCTCGTCTCTCAAACAGGATGGTTGTTTGCAGAAGGAAGGTGGAAAGAAGGAGATTTAAACCATTTTCTACTAGAAAAGTTTTATCAGAAAATTTTCAACTGATTCTAGTAAACCCCAGATATACTGATCTGGGTGAGACAATTCATGTACGATTCAATACATTGTTCCAAGAGCTTGGTGTCAACCCCTGCTGGGCACAGCCGAGTGAGTGAACAGCATAATCATTAAAAAGGGAAAGAACTTTGAATAATAGGAAAAAAAAAAAGCCCAGGTGAGTTCAACAGAGCTGTATCCTTCACTGGTGTAAACTGTCTCACCACAGAGACTTATTAGGATGAGCAGTTGAAGAATAAAGCCTTAGTGAAGAACAAAACCTTAGTGGCAGCATCTATCAAACTATGTGAGCCGAGAATAGCAATGTCTGAAATCATTAAAAAATAACCGTATGCCAGGACACTCCGGCAGAAGAAACGCTATGACAAGACTGCCAACCCTCGTTGCGAGCATGAGAGAGCAGTTGCAAGCAGATCACCTCTGACAGCCCACCAAGTGGCACCTGTAGTATCTGACCTCAGGTAATACAGCTGCATGTCACTCTGTCTTCCCTTCTAGTAACTACGTTGCGTATAGAGATTGATTAGCCTGTTACTGTCTCCAGTTCGAGGTTTAACAGAAAGTACGTCCTTACTGCGTGCACGGACTGGGCCGGCAGGAGAACCTTGGCCCCAGAGCTGGTGGCAGAGGCTGAGGTAGGTAAACATGTCCCAGAGCTGGCGTCTTCATCTGCTGGCATTGCTGGCAGCTGCGGTGCATGGCTTCTGGCTTGCATCCCCTCGGGCTCCACGGAGCACCGCTGAGATACGCTCGTTGTTCCTCTGGGGGTGTGCTTCATTGAGCGTACTTGAAATGGCAGCAAGACTGCATCACAGCCCGCCAGCATGGTGCTTTCACATCACGATGCTGAAGCTTCGTGTTCTGTACTGCTGGGTGTCATTTTTATGCTACATGGGTGTATGAGAGGGTAAGGTGTGCTGGGTCTGGACAAAGGTCTCCGCCAGCCCTGACAGTCCCTGCCTGGCACCCCTATGGCCTTCTCCCACCCTGCCCACAGCCCAGGACCCCATGTCAGCCCCTGGAGCCACCAGCCCTGCCCCAGCCACACCACAGCAGAGCCAGTCTCCAGCTCCCCATAGCCCTGTCCACGGGCCCATGTCCCAGCCTGGCCCTATCCCCAGGAAGGTGCCCGATGCTCGGGTCTGGGACTGCCCCAGTGCCCCCCGGCTGCACTTCTCTGCTTTGTCCAGCTGTACTACTTTACTAGAAGAAGTACCTGCTCCTATAAACCTTGCTTTCCTCATGTCCTTAGTGCAACCTATCTGTAAAAATTTTGCTGCTAACTTATTCTCACATAAGAGTTTTGTCCTGTTTCAAGTCAGTTCAAATACCCCACTGTTGGCCACCACTTGTAACAGCAATCTCTGATCTTGCTCTTTATGAGGATTGGACTGCAACAGATGAATCCAAAAGCTTGAGTTAAGGACCCAATTTAATTAGCTGATAGGTAAATAATATAGTCATAAACCTCCATTAGTAGTCTAGAAACAGAAACGAAAAACAGGACAGGCAATGTTTAGTACAAGAGGAATGAAATGTATCTATATAAAACTGCTAAAATTCAGAGTGATGTCTATGCTCCCACCCTCACACCCACACCCACAAACATGTTCATAAAATGAGGCCACGAGGCAAAACAAACACAACTGGCAAATCCAGCTCAGTCCTTGAATTGGAACTAGAACGCTCCAGAGAAAAGTATTGATGGAGCTCAAGAACCGATGATAGAGTCTTTGATGTTCAGAGACACAGTGATGAAACTTCCCACCGAGAATCAGAATCATCTCCTCAGTTGTCAAGATGTTCAAGAAATCTACCCTGATCATCCTGCCTTCAAGTAATAAACATATCTATTTGTGTGCTTAAGAAGCACACTGAGCACAAAAATACTAGCTTATTAATTTTGGAAGAAACAATGGATACTGACATTTACCAAGTAGGAAAATTATTGCTATTTTTCATCTTTAATATACATGTCCTTTATTTAATTTACATAGAATTACAGGAAAATATAGATATGAAGGAACGTCTGGGTGTCCTATAGTTCAATCTCCTACTCAAAGCAGGGTTAGATCAAAATTAGATCCATCTGCGCTGGGCCTTGTCCAGTTGAGTTTTGAAAGTCTCTAAGATTGGAGATTTCACAATACATTTAGTGAATTTATTTCAGTGTTTAACCCTCTCATTGTAAGATTTCTTTTTTAAAGTCCTGCAGTAGGTCTTCAATAGTTTCAGAAAGTAATGAAAAAGAAAACTGCAAAAAAACAGGAAAAAATAAGGTATTAATTAAAACAAGTATTTCAATTATACGTTTTCTCACTGTTCATTTTTGAATGATAGGAAAAACAAACAAACCCAAGAATAATAAACAAACAAAGCACCCAAATTAAATGTTCTGAATCAGTCTAGCAGACATTTTATTTGACTGCAAAAAAAGGTTTGTTCATTTTTCCTATAAGAAAAAAAAATGTATTTGAATTAACCAATATTAAAACTCAGTTATTCATGCAATCATCTAGACTATTTTGATACTACTTATGTTACCCACAGAAGAATTGTGTTGCCTTCTGTGTCCAGGACTGTATTCTGGGTTGATTAATCCTATTAACAATATATAAGTATTTTATGACTGTTTTTTTTTGTGAATACTTCAACTTTATAGTTCAGACTTAGTGAACTGCTTAGGGATCAGCAGAAGTGGGATCATTTCATCATATGCATTTTGCAGTTGTAAGAAACAGTATTGGTAAGTCAAAGAATTGGAACAATTGCAAATATGTGATCAAAAAACAGCAGACGATGTTCAATAAAGGAAGGACTGCACATATGCTGAAAGACTAATTAGAATTCAAAATGATCTTGATAAACTGGAAAAATAGTGTTAAAACACTATGTTATTTAACAAAGTAAAATGGAAAATTCACTTAGTCTACTTCAGTAATACAGAATGGAGAAAACTGACAAGCTGGCAGTTTTAGAAAGGAAATATTTAGAGATTATAATGGCCAATACAATGGATGTAAACCCAGTGCTATCATGTTCTAGAGCTACAGGTGAAGAGCCTGTAGCATATGAAGAGAGTCATAGCCTACATGACATATAAAATAATGTTTCCTCCTCTTCAAAACTGTTTCCTCGGTTGAAGTGTCGTGCAAGTTTGGAGCTCTGCTCTTCATAAAAGATATGGAGGAGTTGCTGAGTGGAAGAAAGAGAAGTCTGAGGCAAGACATGAAAACACTCTTCAGATCTATGAAATGCTGCTGAAGAGAGGAAGTGAACGAGCTGTTTTTCCCTTTGGAGTTAGAACAGGCTTAAATTGCAAAATAGTTTAGGTTAGGCTTAGCAAAAAAATATTGCCTAAAATCTTACCTTTCTAGGAAGTGGTGCTATTATGGCAAGTTCTACCAGATGGCTTATTAGAACCTGTTATATCTTTCATCATTATAGAAGACATTTCAGTATTTTAATTTCTGAAATAAAATCCATTTGTTTCCAGAGTCTGTTAATTTGGGTCGATATGCCATTTCCCTCCTAAGGAGGCTGTGAGTACTCTGGCTACTCTATTTTTATTAGCAAAGTGCTATGTGAGACTGTGTAAACATATACTGTCTACTCTACACAAAGCAATGTAATTTTTCAAACTTCAGAATAAAAATGGATGAAAATATCCTTTTAACACTCCCAGTTTGAAATTTTATTAATTTTCAGCTTCAAGATTCAGATTTATCATACTTCCAGTCTTTTCTAAATCAAAAATATATTGTAATATATTTATATTTGGTTACATACAAGCATATGTGTGGATTTAAGGTTCAGAGGAGTGCCTAATCCACAAGTAACTCCTGAAAACCATAACTCTTTCTAATGTTAACTACAACAAAGGCTAGCTTAAACTTGTGTGCCTAAGAGTGATATTGACACATCTACCTCTTGTACACATATTTTGGAAGATCTAGCAAATATTGATGCAGTGAAAATTAGGTGTAAATGACAGTGGGAACTGCAAGAAAGGATCAGCTACCTTCTAGAGACTTCTGAAAGTCTGTGATAAAAAGAGCCTTGCAATCTATCCTTGAAGGCTGCCTCTCTCTGTTCACTGGAGCTGTTGCGTGCTGTATCTAATCAAGCAGTGAGTCAGTAGCATGAGGTTAGTGGAATGCACCACTTGGATATTATTACTAAAATCATTCAGCTTCTTTGTTGAGGCATGAGTCATCATACTCATAGATTGTGGCATCTTACAAGTTTCTCACTGCTTACTCTTCATCAGTTACTGATGAAGTTACTTACTACCCATCAGTTAAATTTGATATGATTGCGATTTTTTGTTGGAGGGCCATACTACACTATAAGGATTCCAAAGCAAAAAAAAAAAAAAAAAACAAAAACCCACCAAACAAAAAACCCAACAACAACATAATGTAACCTCACTATCTAAATCAGCAAAAAAGTTTCTGAAGTGCATCTGCCTCCTAAAACAAAAGCATAATCTTCACTGCCGATATGACATCAGCAGTGTTGGAAACACATGCTTCCAAACAATAGAAAAGGGAAAAAAAAAACAATTCTCTCCATCCCTACCGGATCTCATAGGAGGACTAAAAATGAACACTCTGAGAGTGTGAGAACATACTGAGAGTATGCAGGGTTGCTAAGAAGTCTGCCAGAAAACTACTCAGTCAACAGTATAAGAACACTTCCCTCTTACCAGTGACATTTACAGCAAATCCATTAATTCAGAGGAAAACAGTTATATGAAAATCGTTTTCCATAACATCCCAAAAAACACCTAGTCCATGGAAGGCTGGAAGCAGAGTTGCAACTGCCAGACCTCTTAATTGCTAAGTGATCAATTTACAATCATCTTCTCACTCAAAGGAAAGCATTAATAAACTCTTTCAATAATAAAACCTGCTATATAGCCTGTATTAATTGGTATCTCAAATTAATTGGATGAAACCCACCCAAAGCATGGAAAACTGACTTACTCTCTACAAAAACTTCCTGTTATGAAATAAATTGCTGTTACACATGCTATTTCTGATTTTTACCTTACATACGCTGGATAAATCCAGAATAAGTTGCAATAGTTGCCATGGAAATAACAAAATAGAGTAGATTAGGTAAATAAAATAGGATACATATCTTGTACTCCCTATATAAAAGACAATATATACAGCTTTTCCTTCCTTTTCTCAACTGTTATGTGTTAGTGGAGGTGCCATGAGTGTGAAATATGATCAGTTAAAAGAAATGAAAAGTAACCAAAGCCTGATAGACATAAACTTCTTTTCCTCGAGAAAAGAGAAAACTTGCTAATTTAGAGAAGAAAGTGAAAATGCAAAGCGAATGAACCAAAAATAGATGAGATTGGTTTTTCCATAACCTTTTTTTAGTTACAGTAATTTCACAATTTTTTTTTTTTTTTTTTTGTTTTGTAACAGCAGGAGTTAATGTCACTGGTACTCAGTTGTTCACCCATGAAAAAAAGCATGTTGCTTTTGGTAAATATATTACATGCTGCACCTGGAAGAACCCGCTGCATGAAAGAGGTTGTCATCCCCTTCCTTTTCCACCCTTGTTTCCATCAGATGGAAACAGGTTGCTACCTGGAGAGCACTCTGCAGTCCATCAGCTAAAGCTCTTCCTTCTTCCCCATACTCTAGGTGGGATTACATACTCTCCAATGCCCTCTGTGAGAATATGGAATTTGGGCTCTCTAATAATTGATATTTGTGGGACTCCTATACTGGTTAAACAGTTTGTTTACTGGAATTTCATATTGCAGCTCAAGAAGAAAATAATTCTAGCTCTGGTTTGGCTGAAGGATTAGCATTTAACATCAGTGATCTAAGCTCACTTGTGAACAGTGAATCATTGCTCTTAGTACA
This sequence comes from Pelecanoides urinatrix, assembly GCA_013400755.1. Lineage (NCBI taxonomy): Eukaryota > Metazoa > Chordata > Aves > Procellariiformes > Procellariidae > Pelecanoides > Pelecanoides urinatrix. The sequence goes on along the minus strand of VZTQ01007062.1, from coordinate 38,121 downwards.
GGAATAGACTTATTTTAATGGGATCATAACAATCTCCAGTTAATAATTACTCATATACTTCAAAATGTAATGGTTATATATAATTTGTGTTAGGTAAAAAAGAAAAATCTTTAAGGAAATGCAACGATGTAAAATCAATTTCAAGTCTAATTTCCCTCTGAGCTACATCAGCTGAAATTATTTCATCAGGGAGCTACTTTCAATAAAGAGTATCAATAAAGAATATAAAGACATTTTATATACCCATAAAATATTGTGAAGAACACAAATATTAATACATGCAGCAATTTTGTTGAATCTTATACCTACCTGGAGACTACACAGTAACTTCTGGGACAAAAGTGTAAGCTGGTAAGTTACAAAACATTATGAAAAACAAAGATTTTGGCTAAGCTACTCCATAAACACATTCACACCTTGCTGCTTTTCTTTAAGCACCCTGTGAGGAGCACTACCTGACCCAGAGATGCTGCACACTTGGTATAGCTAAGCATAAACAGTTGCAAGGGTAAACCAGACCCACCAGCACTGCCCTGGCTGCCTCCTGGGCATCCAGCCCAGCAACCGGGTCCTTTGGGACCGCAGACCCCTGTGGGTCTACACTGCCTCCTGCTTTCACAGCTGTGCTGCAGGCCTGTGTCTGGAAGACATACAAATACCTGCTTTACCTCTAAGGAATCCACAAATGAAATCTGACCCTGATGAAATTAAAGAGATGTTTTGCCTTTAACATCACTGAGCTCATGATTTTTTTTTCATTGAGATTTAAGTCCATACTTAAGCACAAGCCCTTACTGAGTTTTTCAGATCACCGTTACTGTGAAATACTTACTTTATAGAGGTCTGAGCACAATATCAACTATACAGTGTGCTGTTTCTGTACCTTTTTATACAACCATAATGATGTTGTATGGGATTTTCTGCTGCTATCTGTCATTTGGGTCAAAACGTGTATTTTTTTACTTTCATTGATACGGGGCTCAATACTGTCCATTTTGTTTATGGTAATAACCACAGCACCCTTAGCAATTAGCAAAGAAACAAAGGATATTTGTAACCAAAATTTTCTCTCAATTTTAAAGTTCTTTTTATCCCTTACCTAGTCGATTCTCCATATTATGTTCCATTCAATCAATTTTGCCAACTTACTGTTGTGAGCAAGTGCTAAGTTTCATATTTGGCAAATGCTAGGACTTTGGAAGAAGAGCACAGCTGGAGTGGATATAATGAAACAGCTTTCTTCTGTACCAAAGTGATCTTGATGCTGATGAGAAAAAAAAAACAACCACACAACAATATGGTGTGTATTTATACCAGTTTAATGAGGCTCTATTCAAAAATCCAGCTGTGAAAATGTGATTAATCTATATACATAGTCTCCCAGTACTAGAAAGTTTGTTCTTCATAGTAAAAACTGATTTCCACACATTACAGATTGTATCTTGTCACTTAATCATTTCCTGTAGACCATTCACAAGCATGTAGGCACACTTCAGGGTTTGAATATGTTGTATGGAAAGCACAGCAGCTACTAATAAAGAGCACTTCATTGGTAGAGGGCCGAGCATCCATATAATTCTAGTTCCTGCAGTTCGTTCTTTATTTTTTTATTTATTTATTTTTATTCCTCTTCATTTTTCTGTCTTTTTCCTTCTTTTTTTTTTTAACAGAAAACCTTTAAAGCTAATACTGAATCACTTCTGTAGGTGGTGCCAGAGATGTTTTGATGGTTTTGCTTGCCTAGATTTAACTGTGGCTTTATGTATATGCAAAGGTTGGCTTGGTGTCATAAATTATGTTTACGAATCTCTCCTTGGATTCTCTGTGTTTTTCTATCAGAAGATAAAAACAACTGTTACCCAATCTGGAAAGCAGTGGATTGTCATTCATGTCCTCTGCACTGTGATTGGTATAGTGTATTTACAGAAGGAACCTTCTAAATCTTTAAGCAACAGCATGCAATCTTTTAAATAAACTTCTAACATTCTAGCCATCAAAATGTTGGTTTTGTGTCAAAGTTAAATAGAGACTTCATTATGAATACACTAATTTCACTTGTTCAGTAGTTTGTTTTGTTTTTTTTTAAGAAAAAAATATACTTTTCTTTGAATTCACATAGTAAGAGACTGAAGGGTCTAGGGACAATGCCTTGAACAAGAACAGATATAGCTGGTAGATTCTATTATTATTTCTTTGTATTCTAAAAGACCTGCTTGGGGCTCCAGACTTGAGCTAGAAGATGGACAAAGAACAAGCTAGTGCCACCACATTATTGACGGGCAGCAGGAGCCAGAGGAAGCTGAAAGGAGATAAGAGAAGGGAGCCACAGGATTCTGCAAAGGGAGGAAAACCAGGGTCCCATGTATTAAAAATGCCACATCTAATGGAGTTGTCCCATCTCGTAAGAGGAATCTATACTGAAGTTAGGTGCCTGAGCTCCATACACAACAAGCTTTAAGCATTACATGCTAAAGCATAGAGGACTCAGTTGTGCTTTTCATGATCCAGTAACATTCTTTTCTAAACAGTTGCACAGCTTCCAGAGGAGGTGTGGATTGTACCTCCTTTTCCACTCAGATCCCTGTGGAATAAAATGTTACTTCATGACTAAGGTCTCCTCTGGAAGAAGAGATGTTGATATCCCCTCATTGACTATATATCCAACTCCTACTTCAGGCACCTTTGTTATTTTGTGGGATCTGTGTCCAAGTTTCCTATTAATAAAAAGGAATTATAGCAATTTCTCACTTCACAGAATCATTGTGAGGCTAATATATTAAATATTAAGACATGAAAAAAACCCCACCTTATTAAAGGAAGTTCATATAAGTTACCTAGATATACAAGAACCAAGTTAGGAAATGTATAATAGACCTGAGAAAGTGAAGTATGCAAAGAACAGGAGAGAAGAGAAGATAACAGGAGTCCTTTTCATCAAAGAAAGAAAAAAAAACGGGCGGAGTGGGGAATAATTCAATAGACAAAGGAAACATATATACTTCACTTTCTGTCTATGGGAAAGAGGGCTTGTAATTTGAGTTTTCTGGGTTTCCTTTTGAGGTAGGAAAAGTGAAATGTTTAGATTATGGTTTCCTCTCCACATTTGAATTGAAACGTCCTCATTCAAAGGATGATTCAAAGCTAGATTCTAAGAAGCTTTTTCATCAGGGGATGCCTTCTGTCTCTAAATACAGGAATGAAGATTGAGGTAGCGTTTACTATGGATGTTTGTTGCATATTTATTTTAATATTTCATCATTCAACTGGGTATCTATTTGACTGGGTTTTCTTTGGGCACAATCAAGGAACACATGGCCTCTGCAATTTTATACATTCATTGCCTGTAATAGGGTGATGAGATAGGAATAAATAATAAATAACCACAGCAATGCTAAACATAGACTAGCAAACTGACTGTTTCATAATGGAGCTTTGTCACCCAGAGCATGTAAGTACACTAACAGTTTGTTCTAAGACACATCAGTGGAATAAGATATAAATGAAATGAAAGAATTACAACAACAGCAGTCAAACAAGAGTAAAGAAATAGTAATCTGTGCATGTTGCCACTGGGCCGGTGACATCAAAGTCTCTGAATCCAATTGTTTCAAAGCAAGTACATTGCAGCCTTCAGAGAAGAGAGAGAAGCTAGTTGTGGTATATTTTGTCCCTTCCATGCCACAGTTTAGGAGAAAATAGAATCAATTATAATCATGAAACAGAGCTCTAAGACTCTAGATCAGATTCATTACTTTGAACCTGAAATAATTCTGGAATCAGTTAATTTAGATTCAAAGGTAAAATTTGCATTGCAAGACTTTAGTAGACAACAGCTCTGCCTGTACTTCCATCCTCCAGCAAAAAGCTATCACCTCAGCCTCCCATTACTCCCTTGTCTGACCCAGTGGAAGAAACATGGACATGACTGAATTATTTTCATCTACCATTGGTGCCAAGAGTAAAGGTTAGGGTTACAGGTAGCCTGTGTGACCCCAAAGATCACAGAATCACTGAACCATTTATCTTGGAGGGGAACTTACAAGATCATCCAGGCTGATCTCCTTAGAGCAAGGTCAACATTAAATCGGAGTTGTTCAGGACTTTGTCCAGCTAGGTATTGAAAACCTCCAAGGATGGAGACTACATAACCTCTCTAAGCAGCCTGTTCCAATGCTTTATTAGGTCCTCAACGGCATTAGGTAAAGACTTCGAATAATTTTAAAAAGAAGAGGATTTTATGACCTTCCTCTAGTTAAACTACAGTTCTAAAAGTCACCTTTTCCTATTCACTTCCTAATCACAGTGGACAGGTTTTAACATATAACAACTTGAGATAGTGTGAAGGCTGTTGATAGGGTCATATTTGTTGCATGAATTCTACATGTTAACGCTCAGTGCTGATAGCTGTGACTGGAAGGAGACAATCCCTAGGAGTGTTTGACTGTAACCATCAAAAGAATTTCCACTTTCTGCTAGTCCACAGATTAGGGGCACAGCTACCACTGTGTACCCTGGTAAATGTTATTGGCTTGGTTTACCATGCCATGGCACGTGCATAGCTGTTCTGTCATATCATTACACCCTAGAAGGTCACAGATTGATCCATGACTCCCTATTGCCTTCTCCTATCACTGCACATCAAGAAGTTGTTCCCTGTTCAAGTGTGCAGATGATGGCTACTTCTTGTTCCACCCAGACTTGGAGTGGTTAGAACAGTTCTAGAAAATGTGCCTGGATCTTCCTTGACTTTGAAGGGACTATTAGCCTTTATAATACAAGGAAGATTAGCTCTCTTGCTATTAAATCATATATATTATTCACTTCAAATATTTTTTTCCATTCTGTTAGTGATAAATAGTACTGTACGAGTGTCTTTTAAGCATATGTGTAAAAACTCCACAAAAGAATGGTGCCTGACCAATTCTTCCTGCATGTGATCCAAATGGTGTCACGAGGATCACACATCCTTAAGTTCTAACATCTGTCTCATAAGCCACACCTATAATGCTGTAAAGCTAATTATTTTTGCATAAACTTATATTCAGTGTTAAAAGATCTAGCAGTATTAATAATGGCATTACTGTGGCTGACCTATTAAAAGATATTGGGTAAGAATGAAATGTCACAGTCTTAGTTTATCCTCAGAAGAATATAAGTGATAATCAGCCTAGTAGGTTAGCTTTATTTATGACAGCAAATAGAGTTTACAAATAGTATATAAACCACAACAGTATGCTGCTACTTTGGCTTTGCTTTCCCATTTGGACTGCTGTAATGAGACAAGCCATTGTAGTGAGAGTCATTTGCAGAATACAGGGAAATGTCTATTTATGAAATGTACTGTATAATACTTTATAAGACTTTATATTCTGGGTGGCTGTAAGACTTGTGAAGTAATACTGTTCACACAGTTTCCTAAATAATTCTCTGTTGTGATGAGCTGACAGACTTAGAAGAGTGCATTACTTGAAAGAGTAAACATCAGGAAGCCTCCAGGGGTTCTCTTACTTCATTCATTTTGCATTATCCCATTTAGCAATTGTAGTTACATCTCTGCAGCCCTAATAACTGTTCAAGTGAAGTAATGTTATAGTTCTAAACGACATAAACCTACTGGGCCAAACATAATCATATTCAGGTTCCAGTGATGGACATGCAGAATAAAACATACGTAATAGCAAGGGCATATGTGCTTGCCAAGTAATCAAAGCAGAGCAAAACTGACTCACTTCCTGAAACAAGCAGCTAAGACTTGGGTTTTTTAAAAACTGCATTCTGTACAAAATTATAAATAATTGCAATTCACATTATCATACACAAAAAAGGAAGCTCTTCTGGCACTACTTGGGCAAGTTTTCATTTAAGACAATATATCTGTAACTTTCTAGCTTCTTTATTGTCCAATCACAGTCGAAAAGTGTCATTTTTTCATTTGCTGCTAGGATCAGAAGAGCTATGCTGTATTCACATTTGGCACCTGCACTGAGGCAGAAGCTCTAGAGAGGTTTGTTAAGGACTGTGAGCCTGTGTGGCTCACGAAAACTGGAACCATGTTGTTTCATCGTTGTTAGCCCTGTAACTCTTGAGTCCACACCAAACATTGCTATTGTGCTCACATAGAACCAGAACTTCTGCAGCAAGAGCAGACTTGTGGAGCTAAGCTCAAAACTGGACCAACAAAGAGCACTGGATATGTTAAGGGGATGTTTACATGTGTATAACTTGGTTTTATTTCTGTGTTTTTGTTCCTTCAGCTAAATAAGCTCTCCCTGTAGATTAAAAATAAATATTAACATTTCACAAGAATCTAGTAGTGGAATCTTTCCTTCTCTTCATTGGTGTTTAATCATGCTCAGCTGTCAGATGAATAAGGAAAGAGTAATCAGAGGAGTATGAAAAAGGAAATCGGTAATCTTGGTGGAAAAACCCAGCTAGGAAAACTCCTTACAGTGGAGAAAGCATATAAACGCCACCTGAGGCAAGGAAGAAAAAAGAATCACTGAGTCTATGGTGCTGGATGAATAAGCCTCTGTAAAAGTTAGGTTCATCTATCTAGACCAGGAGTCTCAAACTCTTTATTTGCAGGAAATACCACAGTAAGTATTTAAGCATAGTTTGAACAATTTAGCTTGCTCCAGTCACTCCTCATCTCATGTTTTAAAATCTGCAAGTCGGATCCTGAAGCTCCATCAGGCTGCATTAACCAAAGGATCCGGTCCCACCTGCCCTACTAATTAGCACACATAGTCACACATAGTCACTCTCGCGAGCTGTACGGTTTTTGCAGTTCTGGGCTGAAGCACTGTGGGATGAATTTTGTACTCTTTTATTTGTACCTTGCCTTCCTCTTTTGAGAAAGAACAGATCATGACTGAAATTAAGGGAGTGAAACTGAAGAAGTCATGACAGTAATTTTAATGCATTGAAACTAGTATGTTCATTTAAATTAAATTTCTTATGGCAGGGTTTAGTGGGACCAGATATTGCTGACGTACCAATAGTAGTTTATAGTTGAAAAAAACATTTTTCTCCTTCTGAGGCTTTGCCAGTAACCTTAAGGAAAATTGTGTATAAAGAAGTAAGTTCTATTAAGAATAAAAACAAATCAAAAGGTAGATTTCGGAAACTTGTATTCAGAATAAAATCTAAAATGCTTCTCTGTATCATCCAGCATAGCTATAGTATCTTATGGTTAATCAGTGAGCACAAAATTGAAGTATTGCAACACTGGAGAAGAATGTTTTACAAAGTTAGGTAAAAGCTAGGACACATGTATGTATAGTCAGCAGCTAAATGATCAAACCCGAGAAATGTCAGCTTTGTTTCAAAGTAGTAATGTATGTATTCATGCAGATAAATTCAAGCTTTTTGACAAAGCCTCTAGGCACACTGCTTCAGTATGAATAAATAAAAGTAAGCCAAATGCATACGTAGAAGCTATGGAGGTGGTATCTTGGAAAAATATTTAAACGAAAGAGAAATATCCTAAATTTTTGAGTCCAATCTATTAAACTGCTTTTACTCACTGATATAATCTTTGCCATTCCTGTTTGTATGGAGCTAGTTAACTGCAAATTTTCTTTCCTTTTAACGGAAGTATATACTCCGAGAGCATGTACTATTTAATTAGTAACTACACATTTATCTAATTTCATATGCTTTAGCTCAAAGGGAAATGACTAGATATGGTTGTAAATGAAAATACCTTCTAATTCTTTCTAGTCTGTTATGTCTGTTCGTATTTCAATAATACAGCAAAGTGGGGCTACTAAACATGCTTTCTTGGCACCTTCTCTCGTTTTGGGGATACTATAATAGAGGAAGGTTAAAAAAACACTACATAATAACTGTCTTTTCTGAATGCAGCTTTTTGACAGAGACAGTTTAGAGCCAGTCTTCAACCCGTCCAAGGTTTATGACCATAATAATTGATACTCCAAACTCAGAAGGCTACAGAAATGTTTATCAAGTGTTTAAAAGATGTTAAGTTCTCATGATTAATCAATTTTTAAATTTTATGATGAAATACCATCAGAAATTGATTGTACAGTAGTATAAATCGCTCTGTAGAAGATTGCTCAGTTATTACATTATTGACAATACTTCTCAGCAGGTTGCCCACAAGGCAGGGTACCAGATGGTGGATGATCAGGGAAACACTTTATCCTTTACTAAACTGATAAAATAATATGACGAATTGAAGAAGACTGCAAAGCGCTGAGTTACTATGGTGATAAAGGTGATATAAGGACTTCTATAGAACGAAAGAGGATATAAAAGCACAGGGAATTATTCTTATTAAATATGCACCAGTGAAGCTCTCTGCCTTGTGTTAGTTTGCTCACATGCAGTCTTATATATTCCATTTTTTAATGTCCTTTGGGTAATTACTTATTTATCTCATACAAATCATCTAAGTAAACACAGGTTTAATATAACTAGTTACTGAAGTTTATATACCTCTTGGGCTTTTAGTGTTGTCTGATTAGATTAAGGAGAAGAAAAACATACCAAAAAATCCTAGTTTTCTCAAGTTTCCCCTTAACTCCTATAATTAAGTCAGTAGTATACATATTTAATAACACTTTGCCTTTCTATGCACTTATATATGGTTGAGCCGTATTTATTAGATGCATGTTTTCATTGAATTAAAAACCGGGAAAATGCAGATTTACACTGCATGTATTGAGCTCTTTCTGTAAAGACTGACATAAGAACAACTCTGACGCCATAAGGGTAAACAAATCTGGCTTTTAATACTAACTCAGGTTTGAACATTTATCCTGTATGTACAATTAAATGTAGCTGAGGTTATTCTCTGAGATTGTGTGTATCAGTAGTGGTGTCATAGCGCATATAGAATAAACTGGTTGTCAGAAAACTGGATCATGAAAAACATATATAATCCATTATCTTCACTCATGGTCTATTGAAGCCTGCAGACTAATGTATCTGATCTGATTTCTCGTCCTTCTCGCTCCCTCCTGTAAACAAATCAAATGGAGCAATCATTAATTTACCATGAAGTAATTCATATATTGTACTCTTAGGCCCTGTCTGATTCTCATTTCTCCTTTCTGTCAATACTTTTCAATCCCAGTTCTGTAGTTTCCTCTTAACTTTGGTGTAGCTTTAAATTTACTTTTTCTAGCTCTGAGAAATTATTATCAAGTGTTTAAAAGTGTTCTAGTTTAAAAATTGTTAAGCTTTTATTTATGTCCTTAACAGAATATTGCAACGCTTGCATCTTTCTTGAAAAATATTTTGAAGTAATATTGCAACAAACTTCCTGATTCCCCATATATACCTAAATAACAGTCTCTCTCTCTTTATTTTAATAATGAGAACAACGGCAATTTCTGAACTACCAATCAAATCAATAATAAAAAGATCGATAGAAGATCAAGAAAGTGTTATTATATTAGTAATATAGAAATATTAAATACAAGAATAATATGGCAACATTTATTATATCACTTTGGACAGTCTTCAATATGAAAACTAGCATCATATAATAAAACACTAATACATAAATACTAGTACACTCATATTAAACTTTTATTTGTGGTATATTTAGCAGTAGTTCCATCACGGTGAAGGAAAGAAAACAGATACACAGGTTTCTGTTCAACTTGGTTGAAGACATTGAAGACAAGCATAGGGACAAAATATTCTTATGTCCTTTGCTTTTTGACAAATTAGCATTATCATAACTTTTTGGGTCTCTATTTCAGTCTGTTTAGCATTTAACATTACAAAGAAAAATAGCAAGAGAGATAATTGGACCTGAAATCCTTTTATTTCCATAAATATGTATAGCAACTTAATTTCCAGATAGAGAAAAAAACTTTATAGAATTCATCAAATCCTGTTTCATTAAATTCTCAGCTCAAACCTAGAGCTGCAAACACCTAATCTATGAAGCTGTGGGTGGGTACATGATTTACAGGATCAAGAGCTAATAAATCAAACTTTCTTTCCACTCAGTTTGGGAACTAGTGCATTGCATCTCCTCTTCTTATCTTGCCTGAAATTCAACACATTTGGCTTTCTGAAGATGTACTACAAATGCTTGAAAACCAAAAGCATTGCCTTTCAAGGTTAAGTAACTGCAGTATAGATCTCAAAACAGTTTTCAAAACTGATTAATCATCTGATAAATCAGAACAATTTCAAGGTTTTTTATGCTAAATTTTATAACACCACCTTAAAAGTTTATGGCAACTGTGTTATTGAAATAAGATCTTTTATTATGTGGAAGGGAAATAAACAGATGGCTTAAATGTCTAACTGGAGGAAATTCATAATTTTTTGATAATGATGCTAACCTTTTAACAAACAGTTACACCATTGAGAATTTGTTCTGATAAGCAGTCTTGTTAGCCAGCCTAGCTTCAGGCTTCTAGACACTTATTACCTCTTTCTTTGATTGGATTTTATTTTGTTTACCAGATTAAACTTTCTGATATGGATTAGCAGTGGAAGTGAACAAAAGTAAACAAATCATTATGCTCAGGAGATTGTGAGGGACAAACACATTCATCATTTAAAGGACACACATGTATCACAGTGTGTCACAGGTACAACAGGAAACAATTACTGTTAAATTTCACAAGCATACAGGCTCCCAACTGGCAGCTCAAAACCCTTCTTGTTAGAATTTTGAAATTGTAGCATATTAATTTGCTGTTATGTATTTATTAAAGCATGCTTTGCTGTCATCTTGCCATCAGTTAGAATTTTTTAAGTATTCACTTCTGCTGCATTTCCTGGGGACTTACTCTGATGTTTATACAGACATTCAGTCCTACAATTCCTATATTTACTTATCTTGATAATGTATCTCCACCTAATTCTGGTGGTAGAATTGATGGAAAGAGTCAAATAACCTTATGAAATCATAGATTCATAGAAAACATAGGCTGGAAATGACCCCAAGAAATCATTTATTCCACATTCCTGCTGTCAGGCAAATGGAACTTGTTCCATCCGTGTACCCCAAAAAATTTTCCCATGGAGGTATGGCTCTCCGTATAGGAAATGTGGGCTTGCTTTTCTTAGTTTTTTTGCAGACGCTGCACAAGCAATTCACAACCCCAGAGAACCTCAATTGTGTGTTGCAAGCCTGTGACATTAATACATTCATGATAGATATTTGCCCAAACTGTTCTAAAATTATAATTCCAGCCTGTCAATTTTTTCAAATACTTGATTGCTTTTTCATCTAGAAAGATTTCCCTTATGTCTGAAAGTTCTCAGCTTCACAGCAGACCAATAAAGGCAATCATGTAAGTCACCGGTATTTCAGAGAAAAGGTCTTGAAAAACAAGGAAGCGTTTTTAGCTTCCAGAACTACTAAATCCATGAGCTCCTGCAGAGGTCATGGATTTAGTAGCACAGATATGGAGGAGACCTACCTAATTCTGTTGACTTTCAGATATGAGCATACACCTGCCAAAATACAACAGAGGCCATCAGTTCATTCCAGATGGGTCATTGAATATCCATGAAAAAGTAACAATTTTCATTAATCACTGACCTGATCTGTATTCCAACCAATAATCTAAAGGGGATGGGTCCTATAATTAATTCCTAATAACTGTAAAGGCCCCAGTTCCTTAAGTATTTTGTAATCTACAGTAAAATATATGATAAGCTTATAGGAACACATGTAAAGATTATCCCATTAGTACTTTTATTAATAATTTATTCCTTTTAAAAGATGAAAGAGATGTTTGTCAAATCATTATTGCTTCTTCTTGAAAGTAGAAGTAGGTTCTATATTTTGAGAGTATCTGGTTTTACATTACTTACAGATCAGAACAACAAGAGCTGGATGTGGTAAGCTGTTTTTCTTGCCCTGAGATCATCTGGAAGAAAGCAAATGAATTAGAAGTACAACACAAGTCAGTAATTTCAACTTGGGGCAATCTCACTAATTGAGGATTCGCTGTGATGTGTCTGGAAATTCTTTGGCTTACAGCTTTGATGTTGAGCTTATATCTCACATGGCCACAGCACGCTTTTTGGTTCTTAAATTCAGTAATGTGGCACTTTGTCTCAGAAAGTTCCCAGGTTGAGACTGTGGGGTGCTCAGAGGTTGCAGTGGAGGAAATTTGCTGTGTTATTAGCCTTCTTCCTTAAGTGTCCTTGATCATCCACTGTCAGAGCCAGGGCATTACATTTTGGTCTTACCCAATGCAGCTATTTATACATTCCTGTGGTCAACGTGCTTGAAAGTCAGGACATTATTTAGCTATAAAATATGGATGGAGGAGCCTTGGTTAAAGCTTTAAATCTTTTGAATACCTGCCCCTGGTCTTTAGGTTGACTGACACCCATTTACAGGTTGATTTCCCCCTTGCATCAGGAATATTATCACAGTGGATATTGTCTTCTAATCAGCCCCTGCAAACCATTCTCTTTTGCTAGCTGCTTCTATGGCATCTTTTTTTTAGAGAGCTTTGATCGTCTATGTCTTGAGCAACTGGAGAGAGCTAAATAAGAGGACTCAATGATCTTCTAAATGTATTGACCATTTCTTCCATCAACCTACTGAGGAACCATAGGAGGTTTTATAACAGTTTTTCCCTGTCTTCAGGGAAGGATTTATTTGAACTTTAATCTTTCTTCTTTGTACCAACTCAGTTTTCTGAAAGTCAATATAAGAAATCTGAAAAATTGTCTTTCTTCAAAAATGCTGTTTTTAAAACAGAATTACAAAACCAAAAAGCAGTTGAGGCTGGAAGGAACCTCTGGAGTTAGCCTAATCCACCCCCCCCGCCCCGCTTAAAGCAGGGTCATCCAGAACAGGTTGCCCATGGCTGTGTGCATTGGGTTTTGAATATCTCCACGGATGAAGGCATCACAACCTCTCTGGGTAACCTGTGCCAGTGTCTGACCACCCTCAATGTAACATATCTTTTCAGTGGCAACAAAGCCAATCCCCAAGCCTAACTATGGCAAAATTTCTCTTGAATTCAACAGGTGTTTTGCCTGAATAAATTTTGTAGAATTTATCTTTATGCCCCCAAAGCTTTGCATTAAACACTCATGTAAATGAAAAAAGATCATGAAAAATATGTAAAGAGCCCAATTTTCTGCTAATGTCTAAAATAAATAAATTAATGGATTTGCTAAAACTATATTAGTAATAGGCAAAAAAAAAGTTGATGGACTTTTTTCTAAAGACCACTGTGCTCCACCATATGCCAAATATGTACAGGGTGATCTATTTTGTTTGGCATGTATCAGAAGTTTTAAGCGGCAAAGCCTGAAAATTTGCCCAGTCCATTCAAAACTATACCTTTCAAATCCTTGTGCAGCATGTTATTTTTCACCGGGAAAGTAGTATCTCTATTTCAGGTACTTGTGGATAAATTTTTCCCTGTAATTTTTCATTTGTCTCAGACTTCCTGTTGAACCACAAAGCTTTATAAATGCAAATTTATCTACATTACAAGAGCTTAAAAGAACATTAAACTATTGAGAAAAAAAATTCTTCCACAGGTAGACTATCTTCTGTCTGCCTTTTTTTTTTCAGTGATTCACGAAGAAATTTTTTTACTTTGTGAAGTCTATTTTTGTTACTGTTTAATGGATATTAAACAAGACTTCTTATCAATCTTGCTACTTAACAAAAACTCCATGTGGTGTATATAATCGTTCATTGCCATACAAAAATCCCCACTGATTTTAATGTAATACTTTACTAATCTATTTTTTACGATAATATTTTATTTTTCGTGCAGTGAATGCAGAAGTAATTATAATGAATAACAATTTTAATAATAATAATAAAAAATATAATAAATTCCCTACAGTTGTACTTACTAAGCTGGTGAAAATTGTCAATTAATGCTGTTTTTTTAAATAGAAATTATCTCTTATCAATGTGGTTCTCTCTCTTGTGGCTGTTTTCCTCCTAAATTCCCTTTTCTAGACAAAAGTATCAAAATTAGAAGAAGACGAAACAGAAAGTTAGAGCCCTGTGTATATCATATGAACCCAATTCACCAAAAATTTTATTGAAATGAATAAATTACATAGAGAAGATTGAAAAATTAACTGTTACAAAAGTCCAGTTGATTTCAATGGGAATTTTGCCATGGTAAAATGGGGTCTAAGGGAATATTTCAGTCCAGTAATTTAACATGAGTTAAAACTAAACTAATTTTCTTTTCAGAATCCTGAAAGTTTACAGATATCACCAGAAATGAGTAATTAGTTCTCAGACAGTTATACTTGTCATTTTAAAATCTGAATAAATATATTTCAGAATTCCTATTTTAAACAATTCAAGAAGTTATACCTTACTTTTAAAATACATAACAGTGTAAGATTTTCAAGAACAGGAATTTTCTTGACACTTCCAGTAACACTTCAGGGTTGCTGGAAATAAAAGAATATTTGACATCCATTTTCTCACCATACTGCGGATGTTGTTGGCCAGACTACAGTCTCAGGCTTACCTGGAATTCTGTATGGGCTACTTCATAGATATAAAAGCCTTTCCTTATAGGTTACAGGATTTAATGCTAGCTAACACAGCTAGGAACAATCAAAGTTTTGACTCCACTGAAATTGCACTGTTGAGTTATTGCCATCATCCATACTGGGAGAAGCATCTGAGAGGGCTGTCAAAGGCACCGAGAGCACCTCTGTCAGCACTTACAACAGGGATATTTTAGAGACTCCCAAAGGTATTTCTTTGCCGAATAGTGATTAACTATGCTTAGGAAAATATAGGTTTCATAACTTCTTGTACATAATGTTTTTAAATACATGCCCATGGTGCCATACTCTTTGGCAGGCATATGTGCTGACACCGTTGAAATCCAAATGCCCTTTAAAATTAAATAAATATCAGTACCAATGTAGTCCTGGCAAGGACTACTGTGTAGAAAGAGTACAGTGCAGGATTCCATAGCATTTGATGGTTTAAGGGGAAAGGTGAAAATCTGAGAGGGTTTCTTTGTAGAATATTTGCTCTTTTATGTAAGTGAACTACTGAAGTGAACAGTTGCCTTCAGCCATTCTTTCCTGCCCCTGCAGAGCATCCAAGGTAGATGATAGGCCTGGAGTAGTGGTAGCATGTAGGACTCTCATTCCTAAAGCAGGATTACAAAGATTCATCTTCATTGGCTGAAAAACCAAGAATTTTGTCACACAAAACAGCACACACAAAACTCAAAGGTTCTGAAATTATTTTTCATTATATGCCAGAGTGAAAGTAAGTTCTTCAAAGGGAAAAAAAGAGAGGGAGCTACAGGCCCACATGGTAATGGATACTCCTATACTTCAAATACCACCACCAAGGACTGGGATAATGGGGCTTTCTTCACCTGTTCCTTCTCTTGTGCTGAATTTGAAAAATCTCTAGGATGTAAGCTTTATAGAAATGGTTTTGTACTTACAAAGCATGGATGAACATGGAATAAGCCTTTTCCAATTTAAAAATCCCACAGTAATTTTCCTAAAGTCCCAACTAGCTTGAATTAATATGCCTATCACATAAAGGGTGATACCAGCTACTTACAGATAGGAGGCTTAGGTAGCTGGGTCTGCTCCCACCCAGTGAATTTGAAATCTAATAAGATTCTTTCCCAAATATTACATTTGCAAACAGGCACAGAAACAAAACATTTTTCACAAGCGGTCTTAGAGTTTCAGTTTCATTATCTAGTTTTAAGCTTTCCAGCCAAGAAAGTTTCCCTCAGACTGATTAAACTGCTTCCCAGTAAAACTATTCATCCCTTTTAGAAAGCATACATCCCATGGTTATGAGCTCCTGGGACTGAGCTCTGACCATATGTGCAGGAAAGGCACAAGTTCCCCATGCTGGATGCAACCACAGTGGTGATAGCAGATCTGTGTGTGACACTGAGCATATGCCCTGCCTACAAGGTGTATGCTATGACTGTTCTCCCTTCCCTGCCCTGGTAAATCCATCATTACATTCAAGCCCTTGTATTTCCAGAGGAGTGGTCTGCATGGCCCCCCGGTATTCACACCAAACACAGTGGTTTGCTGCAGGAGAAGCAAGTGGATGCTCAGTCAATTGTGAGGACACTCCATTCCCTGAGCTTTAAGCTTTATGTTTAGCAACAGAGCTAATCCCCAAATCTTATTGTGGCAAAAATTCTCTTGAATTCAACAGGAGTTTTGTCTGAATTATTTTTGTAGAAATTGGCCTTATGTTCCCAAAGCTTTGCATTAAACTTTACAGTGTTTATTAAACCAAGCCTAGAGCCACCAGCTGCACCATGGCATCCATCAGCAGAGATCTGTGGAGCTCCCCTCAGGTTCATGGCACACCGCAGGAGCATAGCCATCCTCGCAAATAGAGCCAGCGCTGAATCTGCAGCTCTTAAAGTAACTATGGGGGTATGTCTACATCTCTGCTAGTTAATAAAATGGGACAGACTCCATTCTCTGACGCTGAGGACAAGGAACATGGTATGGCTTGCATCCGTATGGTTAAAACCTTATCTTCCCCAAAGCAGGGTAGCACTGTCCATACAGCCCACTCGAGAGTCCAGGCTATCCCCAGGCTGAGCCCAAGCCATCTCTGGGAAAATGATTCCTGCCATGGACCAAAATTATATCAAGTAGTGCACTAGCATTAAATGCTGTAGGTACCCACCGGACTAGAGACTCAGCTTATGCCCTGTCCGTCTTCAGTTCACTATCACAGGCAAAGCCCAGGAAGTCCCAAATAGTGGAAAACACTGCCTGTGTGATGAAGTCTGGAGGAACTGCTAATATCAGTTTACTTGTACACACCCCTGCAGATTTGTTAGTAAGCTCCAGATTCATCCAACTGAAACTAAAAGCTAATTATGTGTGTTTATGTAAAAGTTATATGTGACATTGAAGAAATTAAATATTCATAATGACAGGATGAAAGAATTTCATTTGTGCCTAAATGAAATGTTTAAAAATACATGAACAATGTATTCTAAAAATTAAATACCTGTTTTCTCCAACCATGTCCCATAGCTTAGTTAAACAATTGGGAATGCTTCATTTTAATTTTGTGCATTGATTTCAGATGGCATTAATAAAATATTTCCTTTTATTGTAAATTATTAATAGAATTTGTTAACACTAACATGCATCTGAATCTTCACAACCATTCAGTGCACCACCTCACCAAGAAACCAACAAGAATATTTTCCAAATGGGCTAACAACAGGCACTTTTGCTAAAAATCTGCTTTTTTAGTTATACAACAAATTCTAAATTCTTCCAGAACACTCCCCTCTGTCCAGAACCAGCCCAGTCACATGTATTTCTTTGACAGATGAGGTTTCTGTTTTTCATTGGATTAAATAGTGCTTGCAGGAAAGAACACCAACCAAAGACAATAGCTGGGCTGGTTTTTTATTTCACTTAGCCTGCAATACTTTCATTCATAAGCGTTAAATTGGAATTGCCAATATTAACTTACCAAAGAGCTGGCGGAAAAGGTTTATGTGCTATTTATCCTCAAGGGTCCAATTCAATCACAGCCCTGTAAAATGTCACTGACCCACTTCATCAATTACTGAAGGCAGGCGTGGGAGCTTTACATTCCTCCTGATTGCACCAGCCAAATATATCTTCTTTTTTATTTATGTGATAACCAGACTAGTCAAAAAAAAATTGTGTAAGCTTCTTCACGTTATAACAATTAAAAGTCCATTTCTATTGCGCTTAACTTCAGGCTTAAGAAAAAGCTGGCCATGAAACAATTACATTCTGATAGATCTGTTAATGGCAAACTATATAAATTGTTGGGAGAGTTTCAGTTACAATTATGAAATACAGCTGAGAAACTTCAGAAGAACCATAAATGATTTCATTTCAGAGTTTGCTATTTAAAAGGGATATTGCAAGATTTTGTAACTTGGAAGTTATAAAGATATTTTCTAGACAGGTATGCAGTTATTTTGTAAAGCATACGTGCCTCTGTGGGGAAATTCTGTTAACTATTTGCTTTTTAGAGGGTAATGCTGTTTAACAGAGTGTCATCGTACATTATTTCGTAACATTTTTTCATGTTCTGGTTTTTTTCTTCCAATTTTCAAAATGCATTCCAAATTCAAAAGCAATGGATTCTTTTCAAATACTGATTACACTGAGTGAAAAATTATGAAATTTGAGATATACTTCAGGTAATTGAAATATATTGGGTCTGCCTGGGGAATACATTTCCTGAGGAAGTAACAGCAAATAATTAAAAAAACCCCAAAAAACTCTTGTAGTTAAATAATCTGCTCCTGCCAGCCAGACAGTAAGAGATATTTTCTTATAATGTATCCCCATGCATTTGGTTCACCTTGTCTACCAGAAAGATCACAAATTTAGATGGCGTTCATTTTCTGTAATTTTAGCATCTAAAGGTAAGATGTGTAGTTCAAGTTAATCATTGACACTTAACAGAAAGACAAAAAGCACCTCTAGAGGGCAATTCACTCCATCCTATGACAGATGTAATTCTGTCAGTGGTTATTTTCTCATATAGGTTATCTGCTGGATAAAAATGATCTCACAGACATTATGGATATCTTCTTTTTCCATGCCTAAAATTTCTTTTCACACATGAGCTTCCCTAGTTGCACGTGACTCTGAACCTGCAGCCACTTCCCTGCACCTCATGCGGTGTCTAACAGGTAATGGCAATCAGCAATATAACCAGCCTGGCCTCCCTTAACAAGCCATGGAAGGCTGCCCACAAGGAACAGAAAAGTGCTTTCCTTGATGCAGCTCTGGGGTCACTTACATGACCCCGAGCAGGCAAGGAGCTATATTGCTGATGGAGCTGCTTTGGTCAGGGGCAGGATGGTGTATTGCTTTCATGAGTCTGAGATACAAAGTTGTCTTAGCCCAATGATGATGCAAAGTGACAATCACATGGGGAAGTTTTTTCAGTTAAAATATCAGCTTCTGAAAGAAAGTAAATGCAAGGGGAAAAAAAAAAAGAAAAAAAAAGGGAAAAAAAAAGAATGAGCAGTGACTTATTCATTACTGACATTGATAAAATAGTAGGGTTTTTTCCCCATCAGCAGTTAGGCAGGATGTTCAACAGCAACTGCTAAAACAAAACTACTGTTCATTGGGTGAGGGAGTTTTCACTGCTGTGTATTTAAGTAGTGGGGAGTCATGTTAAAGAAAAAAACAGTTGTGCATGAAATGCTCCAGCTAAAAGGGTGGTAAGTGAAATAAAAAATATGAATTTCATGCACATATTGTGAAAAGTAGTGGCACATGTTCTACATCAAAGTTGGACTGACATCATAATGGTCTCTTCTAGCATTACAGTCACATGTAACTATATGACTGCTTATAATATGTACAAAATGGTTTCCTTATTTTATTGGGATAAATATTTCTATGTCTACTTGAATTCCAGTCATTATTATATTCTTAATAAAAATGTTTAGAAAGTGGCACTTAAATTTACTTTTCAAAAACCGGTGACAGTAGAAAAGCAGTTTTTTTCTCTAGAACTGAAGTTTAACATTTCTAATTGTATTGTAGATACTAACGCATTTATGTGAAGCAAAGTAACTGATGCAGCTTGGCTGTTTCAAATCTTGGTATACAAGATAATTAGAAGGAATCATTTCTAAAGGTCAGTGAAAGCAGAACTCCTTATACTATAAAAATATCTGCCTTTAGAAACTATAGAAAGAAGCCCTTCCTTGGAAATTAGATGGACACTATTAACAATATGGAAAGAAACAGCATGCCATTGAAGTGTAGGACCTATTTCAAAATGATTTTGAGTGAAGGGAAAAAGTAGCTATAAGAGTAAAATAGATCATCAGTAGCTGAAACAAAGATGCAGGGGACAAAATACTGGTCTTATGTGTCTTGTTTCCTTCTAGAAAGGAAAATCCATGGTAAGCAGGGAAAACAATTTTGGGAAGTTCATGTTGGCCATTTTAGTGGGCAGAAGGGAGGTTAATGAAGACCCATCTCTGATTACCCCTCCTTTGATCTCTCTTTCATCCATCATTAACAACAGGCACTGTTCTCAAAGTTGTCACAATTTCTGCTTTTGAAGATCTTTTTCTTTAAAGGGATCATTGTTGCAAAACATCCCTCCCATGACAGAGACAACCTTAGCCTCACTACACTTGCATGGCCACCAGTCTTTTAAGTGCAAAGGCATCATGGGTGTTAGCACCTGCTGAAGACCACTGGGACACCATATCACTTGAGTTCCTGTGCCTGGAATTGAGCCCTGGGCAGGGATTCCCACCCAGCTCCCTCTAGCTCTGAGGTGCAGGCAGCAGCTTAAGCTGTCAGAAGGTGTGAGCTGCCCACAGAGGAACGTGGAAGCAGAAAGAGTAAGTTGTAACAGCTGACAGGTGTTAACTTGTTAAATAAAGTTGTAATACATCAGAGTTGTGTTACAACATCTAGTTCACCACTCAGTTGAGTGGGCTTGTTAAAGATGTACAGAAAATGTAAAACATGGTTAAAATTTTTTTGTGCTTAACATTGGCTTGCACATAAATAAAAATCAGTACTAGGAAGCAATTCTCTCCAAAACTCTTTAAATATCTTCTTTTCTTCACTGTTAAGATCCAAGAGAAAAAAATTGTCTATAAATTCTGGCCTTTCTTTCTCCAGATGTACCACACAGGCAGATAAAAAAAGCCAGCATGGAAAACCGAAGAGGGGGCCTGTCTCCAAGGAGAAAACATAACTGACCAAACTACTTTTAATCTGATTTTAACTGCTCATTTATGCAAATGGTAGATATTTAATATCTATAAAAGAGGAATAGTAAAAGTGCAGGTAGTCTAATAAAAAGTTTGGAGTTAGAGTCAGGTAAAAGATATCAGCGTAGCGTATAAGATGGCAAAAGCAAATATGAGGGGCAGCTGTTTAGAGCCTTTGAATGCCCTGGGAACTGGAGGTACCTGAGCCAGCATGAAGTAATGCTATCTTTCTACCTAGTCACTGTGTAGTGGTTCAGGCTTTTTAAGTGATGCAGGTGCATTAGTGCAGGTCTGTAGACCTGCCTTTGAGGTAATGCGTTTGGAATAAACAGTGTCCTGACACACTTCCACAACTTCTAGTGTCAGTGCTAGCTTATTTAGAGCTAAGAGGAGGATATCTGTTTGATATACCACCAGACTTAAGTCTTCCAGAATGAACTCATTTGTAATGCTACTGTCGCCATCAGCTGAGGAGACCTGTCCTGAACATCAGGATAATATGATATGGCAAACTCCCTGCAACATGGTACAACTTGCAATTCCTACTTCTTTTATATTTTCAATGCTGGTAACATGTATCCATCAAATCTGAAGGACTGATTTTCTGATTTAATACTTTTATACACCCTAGTTTATGCTGTGACGTAAATGTGACTGCATATTGTATTGATGGCTTACAAGATCTATTTTAACTGGTGACAGTCTCTTTAGTGCATCCAAGTTCCTCATTGAAATTTTCCATCAACTAGAATATGAAGCAAATGATTGTCATTGTTTTTGTGTGCTTAGCTCTGTCTAAGCATTTGTTTTTATTGATCCCAAAGAACTAGCAGCAGGAAATCACCAAACAAATAAAAAGAAGAATCACTTCTGAGTGTGTTTCAAGACACTTGATGAATCAACATTATTGTTTGTACAGTGTCTTAGGAGTACACAGTGCTTTACAGTATTAATAGCAAATGATCTGACTTTGCACATAGAATCCAGTTGAAAGTGAGGATCCTGACACTGAACTCTATTGACATCAGATAAGCCATGGAAAGAGAAGGAACTCTGTGCGTAACAAATGAATATAGTCTCATTAGCTTATGGGAAAAAAATATAGCTCCTGCTTGAATGCTTTTTCAAATTATTTCAAAGCATTATATCAAGCATTTGAAGTTACATAGGATGCAAAGAAATGTAACAAAGGAATTTTAAAGTGAAAAAACAACTTTTATCACTTAGTCATGATAGATGATCATACAAGATTATAAATTTATTTGGGTTGTTTGATTAAATGCAAAGAATTAAGCTTTGGAAGATTTCAGTGGGAAGATGTTGTAGCACAGAAAAGGTGAAGGCCTTTCATGCATAAGGATTTTGTCCTATACCATTTTCTTAACCTTTGATGTCTTACAAAACACAGGTTAGAACTTTAAGGGTTCTCTGAATCCAGATATTGAATTAATTCATTCACTCAATTGATACTAGGAATAATCCATTGATTATGTTTCTGACATAACTGTTGAACAAAATAAAAGTAATTTATATCCTTCTTTTTTTCAAGAGAGACAGAGAAAACAGTGGTGCTGTATCACTTAGAGCTGTTGAAATGCTGGTGTCAATGGACACTAGACAGTTCCTCTGAGTCCACTGTAGGCATACACCTATACCAGGATTTGTTGTTATTATCCTATCTTTTGACCAGTAGTTCTAGCCAGGGCAAGCTCTGGCTCCCTTCTTTTACCATCTCTTCTTATAAGTCAAAGCTCATTTCAATTTCTGTCTACCTAAAATTTTCCTATCAGTATAGAACTACAATAGCTGAATAAAACAACTCTTACTGGGAGAAATATATCAGAAGAGAAGGTCTACTTAACTTGCCTAATTTTGTGCTTGTCCATAGCTGAGTTAGTAGATTCCACCTGGACTTCATCAGAGCAGAGCAACAGAAAGCACCATGTCTCTCTTCCATGTCCCATTCTGTCCTCTGCTCCATTGGAAGCAAGTAAAACAGAGCTATGGTCCACTGCTGTAAGGCATGTTTGCCACTCCACTGGCTTCTGAGGTGCCCCATTAAACCCTTTTGAGTCCCACAGAAACTACACACTATCTGAGACCTCCATGCCTTCCTGGTTTAGAACAATTATTTTGGTTCTTGCACACAGAAAATCTGCAGATGGATTTTCCTGAAGGTGAATATAGACAATATATGTTACTCAGAATGTCTTTATATCTTCATTTGGATTAACTTCATGTTAGGAAGAGCTGTCTATTGTAAACCGTTAACTATATATCATATTTTTCGCTGCTATTGGTCTAGACTGAAGCTGTCAACCTCAAACCAGTTCATTCTGCTTCCAAAGCTGCAAGCAATTTTCATAATACATTTTTTACATTAATCCAACTCTGTATCAGACATAAATCGTGGATGGATTAAACTAATCTGTCACAAGTTCTTAATGGTGACAGAGAAGAGAGGGTGTGGAGGGTGTCGGGGGGGAAGATGAGAAGTTCAGTTGTTGGTTATACAGAAATATGAGGCTGAGACAGAAGTTGGATAGATTAAACAACTTGCATCAGAAATGACAGAAGAGTCTAAGATAAATTTTTAAAAATTGGAAAGTAAAAGAGAAAGGAAATCAGAACAAAAACTCAAGGAAAACAATGTTAAAGAGATAAGAAAAAATAGAGGGCACTGAAAAAGATACTAAAGAAATAGCCAGAGAGCCAGGACAACATCATGAAAAGAATGGAAACTCAAAAAATATAAGCAGGGAAGAGAAAGTAAGGAATGTAGCCAAAGGAAGAAAAGAAGATTAAAAAGAAAAGTTCTGACTTCTCCTTGGCATAATTTAAAACTACAGTCAAAATGATGAAATGGGAGCTTAGGGGACCTCCAGCAATGCAGTGGAGAGGATCAAGAAGTAAAAAAAGGAAGCAGCAGGAAAGAGAGCAAAAGTTAAAGAAATTTGCAAAAAGAGTAACATGGAGTAGTGTCTATTATATATGTGTCATTGTGGGAATTTATATGTGATACTTGCACCCAGCCCATGAAAGCAAGGTGAGAAGAACCCCACAAATCTACAAGGAATTATGTCAAGAATCTCATTGTAGGAAAGTCTCTTTATTAATTTCAGAATTTGTGTCTGCCATCACAAGCCCTCTGTTTTCTTATCAATAACACTTGTCAACACTTACCTTGCCTTTCTGTTGAGCCTAGAAGCCATTTTTCTGTGCTTTCCTATGGTAAGAACATAGAAACTGATTTCATAACATTGAAAAAAATTCTATCATTACATTGGAAGTTACACTACAGCTTACAAAAAGTTTCATAAGATGTGTTTTCAACAACGGAAAATAGTTGATTTTTGGCTTTAATTTCTTCTTAAAGTGTTGGTTCTGCTTCTATGCAAATCAATATAATGTAATCTCTTCCTTTCCATCTGTGAAGTTATTTGGTTTTGACACGAACAAAACATGATTAAGAATATGATACAATGTGATTAACAATGCTAATTAATTTGTGTCATATATGGGCCTTTCCTCCTGGGATAACATTGCAAACTAAAGGATTTAAAAAACTTTTAACTACTTTTTAAAAATATACAAGTAATATTCAAAGTTGATAGGTAGGACCACTAAGTATTTGAATACATATATTCTTAAAAAAGAGGTAATTGTATCATAATAGCTGCAACCCCTTTGTGATCTTTTACATAGTTTTTACGCCACCTGGTGGTCAAATATCTAATAGATTTGTAAGGGTGTAACACTCTTGTAGCAGCAGCAACCTGTCTCGGGTGTAAGATGGATACTGCAGTTGTGCCATGCAAAGGGTGGCTGACCAGGACAGACCTGCACAGGGAAGAGCTGACATCCACACAAACTCTCCCCGCACCATAGAAAAGAGAGTTGAGGAGGGAATTAGCAGGACTGTGGCTACTGAACTTCCCAAAGACAATGTAAGTAGTAGCAGGTCTATCTAATGCTTCCAGCTAGCTACATTTGGGGTAAGTTATTTTTCATTCTACTCTCATTTCTTTATTCTCATAAAGCCCCTCTCACTGGGGCTTTACTTTATGTGACTTGCACCACCACAGGTAGCTCCCACAACTCAGCACTTAACAATAGAATCATAGAATCATAGAATCCTTAAGGTTGGAAAAGACCTCTAAGGTCATCGAGTCCAACCATCAACCCAACACCCCCTATGCCTACTAAACCATGTCCTTGAGCACCTCATCTATACGTCTTTTAAATACCTCCAGGGATGGTGATTCCACCACTTCCCTGGGCAGCCTGTTCCAAGGCCTGACCACTCTTTCAGTAAAGAATTTTTTCCTAACGTCCA
>VZTQ01007062.1:0-12917 GCA_013400755.1 Pelecanoides urinatrix | reverse complement strand
GTGGGAGACAGTGTCAAAGGCTTTACTGAAGTCCAGGTACACCACGTCCACAGCCTTTCCCTCATCAACTAGGCGGGTCACCTGATCATAGAAGGAGATCAGGTTGGTCAAGCAGGACCTGCCTTCCATGAACCCGTGCTGGCTGGGCCTGATCCCCTGGTTGTCCCGGACGTGGCTTGTGAGCGCCCTCAAGATGAACCTTTCCATAATCTTCCCCGGCACCGAGGTCAGGCTGACCGGCCTGTAGTTCCCCGGATCGTCCTTCCGGCCCTTCTTGGGTCAAATTTGTTCAGTTTCTTCCTGAACTGAGAGAAAACTCTAATAGCAGATGGTATCTTACAGTGCAACATGCATTCCTGAAGACATAAAGACAAGAATTCTCTTTCTTCTGAAAGTATAAAGTGCCTGTTTGGGACAGATTAACATCAACAGCAAAAACAAGTCTATCTTCAGCTCCATAAGAATGTAATAATTGCTGCACTGGGTCAGACCAAAGAGCCAGCTGCTCTAATACCCTGTTTCTGGTATGGGCTAGCACCACGAATTATGCAGTCGAGTTTCCTGTACTTAGATGCTGGGAGCACACACAACTACCTGAATGCCTCCAGTGACTATTCCAGATCGCTCATTTTAAACCTATGATTTTCTATTTCTTTTTTTAATGTGTTATCATCTCCTACATTCATTTGTCATATGATTTTAGTGCTTCCCCTCCCCAGACTCTGGGAGGTCTTTCAGCTTCAACAAGCCCACTTATCAATACAGATCAACACAGGAAATGCTCAAGGAATGAGCATTATAAGGAAACAGAGCAAATATAGACCAATTCTTCCTTGATATATCTCCCAGCTCTAGAGGCTTTCTGAGCAGGGTGGTTGCATCTGGATCACTATGTTAAGAAAAAAAAAAAAACAAAAACTTCTAATTTACTTTTTATCAGCAGACTATTTCTAGGCTACAAGTTTGGTTGTTTTGTTTGTTTGTTTGTTCTTTTCTTTCTATAATTCTTTGGAGTTCTAGGAATAGCTTTTTCCATAAAAGTTCTTACAAGATCATAAAACAACTTCCAGCCCATGTTCATTGAGCTCCTCCTCATCTGAGAGTAAAGGAGTATACCTTGACATCAGAAATCTCAAAATGTCATGAAGTACTATTTGGCAGGATGTGACAGAGAACAGAATGTTAAAATATTTCATAGCCTAGAAGATTTTCTGTTTGTAGAATGATAGTAATACTTTGTATTTACATATTGCAATTCAATCTTCTTTAGCAATATTAATTTAATCTCCTGTCACTCCTGATAGTATTAGTATAATTTTTTTTTACGTCATAAATGAGGAAACAATCCCAAAGAGAGTAAATAATCTGCTTTTAACTATTTTGGTGAACATAAGAGAGAATGAAAGTTAATCCAGTGCCTCAGTCCCAATCCTGTGCCTTACACACAGGACAATGTTCCAGCCAAGGATAACATAAAATTCCCATTTTGCCAGGCTTTTTATCTGACACATACTGTGTGTGAACTCTGTTAAAACTTGTGGTGTCAACTACACAGGTCGTTGTCTGGTGATGGCAAATTAATGTAATACTTGTCATATGATAATTACATACTACATTCTTTGTTATGTTGGTTTCGGCTAATAAATCACAAACACCATCTTCATCTCCTGTTTGCAAACCTGGTTAGGTCCTCAACATCAACGTATTTTCAATAAATACTCTGGTTTTTGGCCTTAAGAAAAGCTGCAGCATTGGCCAAAAAGGATGGTAAGATAACTGCCTTCTGACCAACCCAGACAAACAGATCTGTCACTGTGTTTGAAGAATCCATCCAAGTTTATGCCACGTGAGGAAGATTATACACTTTAAAAATAATCTTAGTTGCTCAGTAAAGAAGTTTATTCCCCTTTTCCACTGTCTTTTTGCTTCAGTTACTGATGGTGGACCTCTTCTTTTTGGAGGTGGCTTTCTGCCAGAGCTGTTTCAGTTAAGCATCCCTTTCTCTGATTTTTTGGTCTGTGTCACAGGCACATTCTTGACATAGTGGTGGATGACAAACAATAGAGCAACAGTTTCCTTGAATCAGTTTACTAGATCAAGAACACAGACTTATTTTAATGTAACTTAATTTTAATTCTAAAGTGTCATTACCAGATCCATCTTTGACACTGCACTATCTAAGTCTGTAGGAATTCAGATGTCAAAATGTCAGTTTGCTCAACCATTTGTTAGCCTTATTGCTGCAGTGGAACTTTATTTTGTCATCTACAACAATTGGAAACGGCTTATTTTTCCAACTGTTCATAGAATTGCAGACAAGTGTTTCTTCATAAACTCATAAAAGTTAAAATATTATAGCAAAGCTTGGATACTACAAAGATTTATGTATTACAGGAGTAAATTTTACATTATTTCTGGTCTGGACTTGGGAGGGGTCCTTGAACAACAAGCATCACCAGATGCCTCTGCTCCTTTTAGTATGTATCTAGTGTTGAGATCCCAGTAGATTACCTACCCTGTTGCTACACCTGGGGAAAAAGTCAGGGGGGAGTAGGATGTGGAAACCACTATCTCTATAGCCTTTTTCCTTTTATGTGCGGGCTTTGGGAGTGTAGGGATGGAGAAAAGAAAAAAATAATCAAAAAGGAGGGAGTGAATAGTTTAGAAGATAAATATTTTCATTTATCATTTTCAAGACTAGTTATATCCAGTATTAATAATATTATTAGACAATAATAGTAAAATCAATAATTAATAATAGTATTAAAATAAGTAGAGCTGAATTAATTTTTTCTGCTATGGTCTCAACAAGAATATTAGAAATCTACAAAGGTATAGGGTAACAGTGAATCCCGTGTTCACACTTGTTTATCTGAACTGACCTAATTTACTTCTGTTTTGTTTTTGTCTTTCATCAGGGTATATGCATCCTCATGTTTGTGCTATTCAGTACACATCTGGCAAATTTTCTACTTTATTCCGAACTCTACTAACATACTATGGGTCTGACAACAAAGCCAATATACTGAGAAACCAGGGATGCTATATCAACTTTAATGTCTCTTTATGACATCAAAAGAAACGTATATATCTACATAGCAGTTACTGAACAATTCAATGGAGTACAGAGAGGCCTCATTAATGCCTTTGAAGCCTCCTGCACAGTGTACTTTGTTGTTGTTGTTGTTGTAAATTTCAAATAGTTGTGGTAAAGCAGGCTCTTGCCTTTTCATTTATGTGGAAGTTAACTGCATAGACTGTGATGTGCATGGATGCAGTTAAGTGTAATCCAATATCACTGAGGTAAGGTAAATCCTGGCGGTACTCCTCTTGTGTCCTTCATTTTGGTATAATGCCTCTTATACCAAACAATAGAGCAATACGTTGTGATAGGCAGAAGAAGAGCTTAGTCAGAAACCTTGAGGATATATGTGTTGCAGTGGCTAGTCCAGATAAAACTAGTATAAAGCTTCATAGGTTTTTTGTATACCTCAAGTGCCATCAAGTTCTATGCAGTAATGAATGCATGCGCAGTCATGCACTGCTTTTTTGCTGCAGAGATTTATTATGAGCTGCTTCTTAGTCCAAATGAATGCAGATACCATGATCTGCATGAAGCCTTTGGTTTCAGTCTCCAAGTTCTACCCTTCCAAGTTCATCTTCAGCCTCCTTTAAAAGGCTAAACCTCAACTCTGCCTGCAGTGACATCTGCAACATACATTTGCAGGAGTTACTGGAGAGAACAGGGAATTCAGTGTAAAAACTGTAAGTCTGATGCGTGTACCAAGCCCCTAATGAGGTTCACTGATTGTTCTCTAGTGACAGATTTGATTGTCTGTTAGACTGTAGCTGTCTGTTACAGAGCATTTTTATCAGATTAAGACCACAGTGATGACTTGTGCCATTGGCACCTAGAGTCATAGACAGTGCCAAACACATGTGAGAGTTGATCAGCAGATTCACCTGTTACCTTGAATAGCATCTTCCAAGAGCTACATAAGGAAATTGGTGGAAATTGTTAGATCAGTTGCTTTCATCTTCAGGTATAATAGGTATAATTTTTCCAACATTAATTAAAATGTCAAAAAAAAAGTTTAAGTGCCAAGTTATAAAGTTAAAGTGGGTTGAAGGGAGAAGAAAGGCTTGAGAGAGAGCTGACATCAAAAGATTCACTAATATGAAAGAGGAGACCAGCCAATTCCAGCCTGCAGTTATAGCTTCCTCCCAGTTCTCAATCCTTTGTAGATTAGCTGAAGATAATGAGATCATAGTGAGTTGGCTAATAAAAGCTGCTACTATGAAATGGTCACAAACTTGATATAACTTCCCACAGTGGCCATATAGCATGTCTTCATTCCATATGCATTCTTCTTTTTGCAAAATGTGACCATCCTAATTCAATATGCTTCTCACAGCAAACACCCAGCTGGCTCCAGAGACACTTTTTCTGGCTCACAGAGTTTCAGAATACTGGTTCTATCCTGCTCTGCAGAGAACAGGAGAATAAAACAATGACCTTATCTTTAACATACTTTCCCAAAGTTCTCACTAAAAATGAAAAATAATGTAAGTATCTCCGTTTAATGAATAATTGATTTTGTGTGGGAAGATAGGGAATTAGCTATCCAGACAGATTATTGTCCCTCTAAATATTGCAAGAGAGATTAATTGTCTACAGTGGCAGAGGCTGTGCTACAACTAATTTATTTGCCACTGCCATCCTAAACTTTAAAAAATGAAGGTAGCTGTGTTAAGACAAATCCAGCACTACAACATGCCCCAGCTAAAACAAGCTATTCTGATATCCCTCAAACCTGTAAAGTTCATCACTGAACTTTAATTCTTCATTGTTTTAGAGTAACCACCATAGCTTTCTCTAAATAAGTGTTAAGGCCAACTTTGGGCTAGAAAGAATTTAAATCCCAGGCACTGTTCAAGATTTAGGACCTAGTATCTCTCACAATCCCAGATTAATTTGGGAGTCTCTCATAATCCCAAATTCCATTTCCTGCTGCCATCAGCTTTCAACCAATCATCAACAAAAAGAAAACAGGACAAGAGAAAGCATTTGTCCTAGGCATCGTTCAGTCGAGCAAGTTGTGTATTAAAAAGAACCTAGTGCCACTACAGATATAATTCTGCGTGACCCCAATTTCATCTGCATCATTCTGATATGTCAGTGTAGTCTCCAATACTTTCCTAGCCCACCTATAACCTAACTCACAAGTTATAGAAAGCTCATAGTGAAAACTATTCCAAAGTGAGCCAGAAATTAGAAAAAGATGAAAAGAAGACGTTGTCTTACTTTGTTCAGATATCAGATGAAGAAAATACCTGTGATGAAGACAAAAAATCTGAAAGCATGAAAAAATTTATGAAGTAAGAGAAGAAAATGACTGGGTACTGTTCTTCAGCTGAATACTACTTGTGCAACTGATGCCTTGTTTTTACAATGAATGAAGGTCTTTTTTGGGGCCTCCCAAGGGCTTACATAAAAAATGTCACAAATATACTTGCACTTGATATGTAACATAGAAAGGAAAAAATGTAAGAAAGATGGCAAACCTATATTTGACTTAGGAATATTTGGGCCATAATAAACATTCCAGTCCCCTTGGCCAAAGATTGCTTCATCCATTTGAAAATACATATCCATCTGTATTTGTGAAGGATTTAATGAGTGAAACCATATCCTCATGTGCATTCAGGCTACATTAAAATGATACATCATCTAAGAGTGAGCCGAGTGATCTGACATTTATAAAGATAAAACATGCCGGTCAATTGGTCAGATACACAAAAGTATCAAATCAGCTCAGAATCCCTTCATGGAATCACAGAACTGCTGAGATTGGACAGCAGTCTGGAGATCGTCTGGTCCAACAGCCTAAGAGCAGGGTTAGCTAGAGCAGGATGCCCAGGACTACATCCAGCTGGGTTTTGAGTATCTCCAAGGATGGAGACTCCACAACCTCTTGGGGCAACCTGTTCCAGCGTTTGACCTCCCTCTCAGGAAATAGATTTTTTCTTATGTTTAAAGAGTATTTCCTGTGGTTCAGTTTCATAGAATCATAGAATAGCCTAGGTTGGAAGAGACCTTGAAAGGTCATCTGGTCCAATATTTTGTGGGAAAGGGAGCTTAGATGAGATTATCTAGCACCCTGTCCAATCGCCTCTTGAAAACCTTCAGTGATGGGGACTCTACCACATCCCTGGGGAGATTGTTCCAGTGACTGATTGTTCTCACTGTAAAAAATTTCTTTCTTATATCATGATGAAAAAGTTTGTGTCCCTTGCCTCTTGTCCTGTCATTGGATACCACTGAGAAAAGTCTGACTCTGTCTTTTTTACTTCCCACCCCCTATCAGGTATTTATATATATGATAAGATCCCCCTGAGCCTTCTTTTCTCTAGGCTCAATCTAGGAACAATCCTAGGTTCTCTAGGAACAATCCCAGCTCCCTCAGTCTTTCCTCATATCAGAGGTGCTCCAGTCCATTCATCATCTTTGTGGCCCTTTGCTGGACTCTCTCCAGTATGTCCATGTCTCCCCGTGTACTGGACACAGTACTCCAGGTGTGGCCTCACCAGTGCTGAGTAGAGGGGAAGGATCACACCTCTCAACCTGCTGGCAATGGTCTTCCTAATGCAGTCAGGAGGCTGCTGGCATTCTTTGCCGTGAGGGCACATAGCTGGGTCATGCTCATTGCTGGCTTGGTGATCATCAGGACACACAGGCTCTTTCCTGCAAAGCTGCTTTCCAGCTGGTTGGTGCCCAGCCTGTATCGGTGCCTGGGGTTGTTCCTATGCAAGTGCAGGATTTTGCACGTCCCTTTTCTGAACTTCATGAGGTTCCTATTGACCCATTTTTCCAGCCCGTCCAGGTCCTGCTGAATGGCAGCACAACTCTCTGGTATACCAGACACTCCTTTCAGTTCTGAATTATCTGCAAACTTGCTGAGGGTGGGCTCTGTCCCATCATCGAGGTCATTAATGAATATGTTAAACAGGACTAGCTCCATTATTCACCCCTGGGGTACACCACTGGTCTCCAGCTGGATTTCATCATACTGATCACAACCCTTTGAGCCTGACAGTTCAACCAGCTTTGAGTCCATCTCACTGTCCATTTATGTTCTGACCTTTATCAGTTTGTCTATGATGATATTATAAGAGACAGGTTTGTTTGAAGGTTGCACCACTATGGCAAATATAAGAAGGAAACTTCTCTTTCAGTCCAGCAGATACAAAATCATAAGACCAGTACTTGATGTAGCTGTACTGTGTAATTCACACTTAAGCTTCCAGGAGGAAAATACCAGAGAAATGCAAATAATGCACAAAGTTGCACCAGGTGTGATAAAACTTTCTCCTGTCTGATGGAGTCCAACGTTCAATCAGATATTCCCTCCCAGCCAGGAAAAACTCCCCTGAGTTTCCACCTGACCACAGCAGCAGGTTTAGCTCTGATGGTACAGTCAGAACAACAGGTCTGGTTTATTGCCCTTGTTTAGACTGCAGTGATCAACGCAAGACTGCCTGGCAGGTAACTCTGAACACAGGTCACATGATTTACCTATTACTTCTCCTGTTTCTTGAGCCTCCTTTTTGCCATCCCACCATTGTATGTCCCTCTTTCTGTCCCAGCCTCCTTCCAAATAAACATTTCCCTGCTTTCCACCCACTGGTCCCAGTTTTGCCATATTCCTGGTACAAAATGCTTTATATAGCATAAGTGATATCATGTCCCAGGTACTGCTGGCCTTGCAAGAGTCTGCCCCTGTGAAGCTCCCCAGCACTCCCTTTCAATTATGAGGAATAATTTAGAGGTATTTTGTATTCTGTTTCAAAAAGCTCAGCTCAAAACTTTCAGAGAGTTCTGCTCTGCCCCATTCTCCTTTTAATATCAAAGTGGAATGACATAGGGCTATAGGGATTTCTCTGCTTGGGAGCTGTGGGGATAAGGGGTTTTTGGTGTAATTTAATGTGCTTGCATGCAATTGTCCCATCCTCTTCTGCTCCTGTGTTTTTGTGGTTATTCTTCTCATTTTATCTTTTTTTTTTTTAATTAAATGTAAGTATTTTTTCTTTGCCAGATGAAAACTTTAAAATATTTCTAATAAAAAGACATGATGAACAAGTTTTTATTTACCACTCTTTACTGAACAAGAGGGATGGGAAGAGGACTGAGAGGCACAGGAAACATGATCACATACCTCTCACTTTCTTAGAAAACTCAACTAAAAATGACATAATATATTGGCATCGCAGCTGCCTTTCCCCCTTGTTTCTAAATCACTATTTTTAAAGTCAAGTGTCCTGTTATCCAAACTATTGCTGACACTAAAATACATGCTATCCACATTTTCTTGTAGCCAGAACTGGGACTGAATGAATCATTCCTATGACTCATAACAACTCTTTTTTTGCATACCATGTTATAATGTACTGAATGATTTAACATAAAAAGTGGAGTTGTCTCCCTGTTCTGTTAGAATCTTTTTGCTAAAGACTCAAATTACTCTCTTTCAAATTATTTTAACTTACTTTCTTCCTTGGATTTGGCTTTATTGGCAGCATAAAAAGCAGCAATTAAAATGTAAAGGTTCATGTTTCAATCTTCACAGATAGCCCTGATCAAAAAGACACAGTGGTCATGTATAGAGTGATCTTCTAGTAAAAAATGTCAAGAGTTATCAGTATTTTTCTTTACACGGTTCTAATGCCTAAATTAATGCCTGGATTAAGCAAGCTGTTATATACTGACACCAGAGCAGCATCTCTCAGCATAGTTATCCAAGCAGCAGGAACTACTAGAAGCACTGCAATACCTCCAGCCCAATACACGAAAGTCATACACCAGCTATCCTTTCCTGATGAAAGACTATATGGTGCACCTGGGACCCTTACTAATAGTGGAATTTGTATTCTGGTCTCCTGCAGATACTCAGGAAAGCAAAAGAGAAAATAAATCACCTTCAGCCACCTGGATAACTATAGAAGATCTAGTCACATCAGGAATCCAGGTCCCAGATCTCATATTTTCCCCATGGTTTCATGTGGAACATTATCACATTCAGCTACTTACTCAGAAGGATATTTAACAGGAATTTCCCTCCAGAGGGATTGCTCATGACAGCGTGTGAGATAGGAGATATTTGAAGACTGGTGAAGAGGATTAATCTGTGTCGAGTGTACAGTATGAGAAAACGGAAGTGCTCGGGAGGAAACCTGAGGAAATCACGAAATGGTAGGAGGTGGTAGAATGAGGTAGTTGTTTTCCTCAGTGCACAAATTACTAGAGCCAGTCACAGGAAAAGGGTTTGCTTAGGTAAGCAAACACTCAGAGGTATTCAATGACTGTTTGCAGTAGCTTCTTACTACAAAGAATTGTCCAAGAGCAGTGGGTGGTAACAGACCATGAAGCATGTGCTGGGAAGGAAGTGAATGCAGCATTTGCAGTAAGTCCTGTTGCAGGCAAGCCACAGTGATTTAAAAACCATTATCTTCTGAACAGCGTACATGCAACTATGGAGACTGCTATTATGACCTTAAACCTTGAAAATGGCAATCCATTTTTTTATGTCTTGTTGTCAATGGGCAGAGCTAACCTGCTAACAGCTGAAAGTGTTTTGAGAAACAAAAAGTTGTTCAGGAGATGCTATCCCATGAGCACAGTCTTTCTGTGAGATGTCTAACTGAAGTCGAAAATCTTATTAAGTAAGTTCATATAAATCGATCTCAAGAAATGCAGTTCTAAATAAAGTTCATATAAATAAATCTAAATAAACACAGCTGTAATGTTTCAGCGAGTAATGTTCTTTCTGTGCCTCCTTAATGTATGAGACAAGAGCATATCAGTGTCTGAGCTTAACCTTGCCCTGCTAGAAGATGGCAGTTAAACCAAAGGTTTGGAAAATATCTTAAACAATTTTGCCAGTTCCATAGTGCCCCCTCTATTGGCAGATCTGCTACAGATCTGCTATGGGACATAGGCAACTTTGTCCTTTTGACTGCTTTTCATGTCTATGGTGCAAGTTCCCCCTGCCAGTGCTCCAAGACAAACAGTGCCCGCACTGCTGTAGCTGGCACTGTGCTGGGACTAAGCTCCCCAGTCCTGCAGAGAGACAGAAAACATTAGATGGGGCTTTCAGCCACAGTAAGAGGGCTGAGAAAATGGCTAAATCTTGATCAGATCCGCCTGTAAAGTCATAATAGTATTTCCATGGTTTGATAACACCGTGCACTATGGCTCTCACTCACGATTTGATGGAACTCTGAACTTTGTGAAACAGCTAACCATTACTGTCATGCCAACCATAAATGTTACTCTGACATAATTAATTATATTCTTGGAATAAAATGCTCCAAATGATAATATGTTTGCTGGTTTTAAATGTCACCAAAATGTCCATAGCATCTTGAACAAGCATTTATATATCATTTTCATTCATTGTAAAATAAAGGAAGCTTTCTTCATAATGATTTTGAGGTTAGAACCTGATCCAGCTAATATGATTGTAGATGTTATTTGTTGATTTTATAAAAAAATAAGGTGGATTTTGGCTCTGGAATTGCCAAAGACTTTTTGGCAATCTTAGTATATAATGTTCAGAAAGCTAGCTTAAGCTTCCTGGATATAGTTGACGTCAAGCCGAAGATTCACCACACAGCTTAATACTTGTGTCCTATCCGGTTAAAAAACTCAGTCTGCTTGGAAAACCAGGATCTTCGTGGCTGGAGAGAATATATCTTCCAGGAAAAATGTAATGGTGGATAATATTAATCCAACTACTTCCTGCTTGGGGGACAGAATAGTTAATTTTGAATTAAGCCTTTTTGTTTTCTCTGTAAGGTATTAAATAACATTAAAATTACATTATAACACGGCCACAGTGCAGGGAATGTACTATGAATTTCCAAAGACCAAATAGCTGAGTGATTTACTTTAATTCTCATAACTTTCAGAAAAGGTCATGGTTACTTGACACTGCAGCTCAGTTGAAAGGAACAGTTCAAATGGGTCATCCGAGTAAGCATGTTAAGGGAAGAAAGTGCCCCGATCATTTATTTGAGACTTGCCAATACTATTTCTGTGTATTTCTGTATAGTATTTCAATATATGGGCAGAATTAGCCATAACAATAATACACCCCCATTTCTCTTAGCTTATAGCCAAACAATCTGAAAATGTGCAGTTGGTCTCAGTAACATGGGTCTCCTTCCAATTAAAGAAATGAAAACATGCAGACTTCAGAGTAATTAAGATCATGTCATTTTTAAACCCCCAATGCTCTCCAGAGACTTCTTGTTCTCTGGCACCCATCTTGCATTAGTTGTTTCTCAGGCTCAGAGGTTTCTTACAAAAACATCTAAGAACATTTAAAAGTTTCTGTGATGGAATTACAGAGGCCAAAAATGGTTTCTTCTGTTACTGAGTACGGACATGAGAAAACTCCCGAGGGAGAACACCAGGTGATGCAGAACTTGGAGAAATCCTGAAGGCAGAGGATCTCTCTCCCATTACTTCATGGACTGTGCATCCATGGGGGGAAGGCTTGCTAGATGCTTGTGCTTGCTGGATGCCTAAATGTCAGAAATTACTGCCATGATTAGCAAGATTACCTACCTTGTCTGCAGCTCCTATGTACTGAAGGAGCAATGTGCCAGCACAGTGGAGCAAGACCATCAGAATTTGATACTGAGCCAATGCACTAGGGATGGGATGGTTGGTAGACACCCCTCTAATCCTGTGAAACCCGCCAGCTGCCAAGAATACCATGACCCAAACTTATTCCCAACTCCTTATCTGGTTTTCCATAGAGAGGATCGTGTTGTGTGCTATACATTTGAACTTCAGCTTTCCCCACCTAGGTATTCAGTTATAAATTTCATATTTCTGTCAAATAGAGACAAGGAGAAAAATTAAATTAGACAGAAGAAGAATATATGGCATCTGAAGGGTAAATGCTTGAGGCAACTGAGTGAGTTAGCTTGTTTCTTTGATTTATTAAATAAATCAGCTGGTACTCCTAACCTAAACATTAATTTTATTACGCTTACTCTGTCTCATATTGAGGGGTTCACTGATTATTCTGAAATACCTCCCCTAAACATTCCTAAAATTTAGAAAGACTACAGGGAAATAAATCAATGACAACATGCCAAAGTCCATCACAATGGGTTCTAATTCATTTGATACAGGTCAGTTCAGATCATGCAGTTGGAAAGTTGACATTGATTTAATTAACTGCAGTACACTGTATTGTTTTAAAAGGAGATATTCTTTCCATGTTCTACATGCACATTTTATGGCATACCCAAAGCAAGAAGTTACAATTGGAACGTTAGAAAAGAATACAGCAAAATTGACTCACTGAATAAAAAGTTGCTCACAGTTTAGTTTGATTCAAGACAGAGAGGTAGAGATGATCTCACTGAGAGCTAACAGGATCAGACAGTAGTGGTGGTGAAGTGATTGATTTTTGTTTCAAACTTAAAAAGCATAGAACAAAGCAGAATACCAGAGCTCTGAATCTAAACCCACAAAAATCAGGAGAAAAAAAAAAAAAGAAGAGATAATTCACTCATTAAATCAAAATCTAGGCAGAGAAGTAATAACATTAATTGTGTGCCCAGCTGGACTTGAAAAACCTGTGTTCTTCACTTATTTTAACACTGTTCAGTTGATGCTCAGGTCTGAGCCCAGAGTGCTGTCACCACCTTAGCTACTTTCCTTAGAACTGGAAGAAGTCAGTGAGAGAAGTAAACATAAAAGTGCAACCAAACCTCAGCTTTGAAAGCAAAAACCTCATCTCAGCTCGCAAAGAGCCCTGTGACCCTCTGACTGGATGGTCTCCATCATTTCTGTGCTATGAGTAGGTACTAATATAAACTCATAGACTCATAGAATGGTT
>VZTQ01007060.1:7459-24061 GCA_013400755.1 Pelecanoides urinatrix | reverse complement strand
TATAAAACACACACAGGAGCTGTAAAATTCAGTTAGCGGTACATAGGCTCTTTCTTCATTGTCTCCTGACTTGAATACAATAGTATAATATCTTCTTAATACATTAGCTGTCAGAATTACTTGAGTAGTTGAAGCTACTGCTTACCCTAGCTTGTTAGGTGTGGAAGAGGAATATAAAAGCATTCTGGTTGCTGATCGGTTAGACATTAATTGTCCGGCATTAGTAGTATTAGGAGAGTCCCATCTTCAGTCCTGTAAATTGAAGAATAGCTATGTCATGAACAAACCCAGCAAGTGTGGACCAGTTAATTCACCCAGCTAATCAATTAGTTACAATAGATATTGTTCACTGAGTGTGAATTGGCATTAGCTGTTGAGGGGTAGTACAGATACCGTCCTTTGCAGCTCTGTCAGTGCTGGTTGCCCAGACACCTAAATTCCTACTTAAAGATAATTTTTTTTCTCCGAGATAAATTTGTATTTCAGAAGACAAATTAAATACCTGTATATCTATTCAGCATTTGCTTTCTAAAGACCTCTTGTTAAATTTCTTTTGTAATAACAATAAGCCATGTCTGGAGGTTCTCTTTGATAGCCCATGCTGTCTTGTTCAAATATTTTCTTTAAACAAATTGTTTTAGAATGCACCATTCTGAGTATAAACCAAGTCTTTTAGTCTCCCATATTTTGCATAAACCAGGAAAACTTACCGTTAAGTAATAGCGTAACAATTTCAGTTCAGTTTGTGGGAAGGTTATTCACCTATCTAGGTATACTAGTAAATAAATCAATTCCAGCTGTTATACAGCAAATTAGCTGCTGATAATTTAAAGTTGCCTTCTTACAATATACCTTTGCTTTCCTGGTAGTTGGTCTTTTAAGGATTCTGCACCTGGACACTTTCCTCTCCCTTCCCACCCTCCCCATACCCCACCTGCCATGCCAGTCCATTGAACTTTTAAGATGTGATTTTTATCATCTCATGCTTCTTAGGGGCATTTACAGAGTTTTGCTGTTTTCAGTTGGAGGCTGCTGTAGTATCTGTACGTACAATGAGTGGCAAAATTAGGAGGTGATGTCGTCAGTTTAACAGGAACGTTTCATTTATTATGATATCCTATATATTCCTCAGTTCTTTGGCCAGATAATCTGTTTTGGAATTCAGTGTTTTCAGCATGGCAAAAGTACTATCAAATTCAAAAGCCCACAGGACACAGCAAGGTTTTCTAAAAAGGAGGCGGGGGGAAGGGGACAAAATAAAGTAATAAAATCAGTATCAGTTTTTAGTTAAATTAAATAACAAAATGCAGCAGGACAGTAAATTCTTCTTACCTTTTTAGTGTAGAGATAAATTACCTTCCGCTTTTCTGTAGAA
This sequence comes from Pelecanoides urinatrix, assembly GCA_013400755.1. Taxonomy (NCBI): domain Eukaryota; kingdom Metazoa; phylum Chordata; class Aves; order Procellariiformes; family Procellariidae; genus Pelecanoides; species Pelecanoides urinatrix. The sequence goes on along the minus strand of VZTQ01007060.1, from coordinate 22,686 downwards.
CCTGTGGCCCTGACTGCTTCATATTTAAAGTGTGTGTGTTTATAATATATAATGTATGTAGTTGTTTAGATTATAGTATACATAAGCGTATAAAATGTGTATCCATATGTGTAGCAACAATAGTGTGTGTATGTATATGTGTGTGTATATATATATACACGTACATGTATGAACACATATCCTAAATATGTATAAAGCTAGGTCTCTATATTTTCTTAGGACTAGTCATGATTATTGGTCAAATTCACATTGGTACTGATCTGAATGAGAAAGTGGTTTGCTGAAGAAGCACTAATGGATTCACAACATACTTGTCCACTCCAAAAGAGTTTATTCCCCTAGAGTTTTCTTGTATGTCTATTGACTTAGTTTTGGAGAACAAAAAACATCGTCATAAATTAGACTTTCTTCCCCCTACCATCTTATTTCTGCATCTATTCACCATGCTCAACCCTTTGTGACCCCCAACCAAGCAAAACCATTTTGTTTGTATTCTGTTTTGAAGAGATTCTGAATGTTAGAAACATTTTGCTCATTGGTAAGGTGCAGTGGAGAGTATAATGAGGCAGTTACTATGCAAATTCTAGAAACAAGCAATAGAAATGTCAAATCCTATACAATTTCTGTGCGCGCCCCCCCCCACCCCCCATGATAAAACCAGTGGAGTGGAAGATGCTTGCATGACTTCCTTCACAGTAATTACTGTCAAAATTATGCTTTCTGAGAAGGCTAGAAAGTGGTAATGGTGTCTTTACATTTTGAATGTAGGAATATGGATGGGATACAGAAAGATTAAATTGTTCTGAGTGTATATTTGACAGCACAGTTAGATGAACTGTTATTTTATCTGCAAAAGCAAATTATCAAAACACACTGTGTGTGTCAGAGAGGGGGACTGTAGTTTAAAATTATCCTTGTCATCTAAATGTTCAGAGAGCATTTCCTCTTACACTGTTTACAGTGAAAGTGAAGAAAATAACCCCCAAACACTGAATTTAAGGTATTGACTAAATGAAACACAATGAATGAGGGCTGTAACTTTATAGTAGTCAGTGAAATTGTCAGTCAGTCATCAACCACAGTATTGATTATAGAAGAATAATGGCTTCTAAGTCTCTTGTGTTTTAAATGGGAAATATTTTGAGTGGATTCATATATCTGAATACATAGCTGGGGTTTTTTAAATCATGAGGCAATTATAGAAAGAACCTCTAGGGATGCTTTGAAAAATTTCCATTTAACTTTTCAATTTTAGAATTCTCTTTACACACTTAAGAGAAGAAGCTATATTTTCTATGGTAAGCTGTAGTAAAACTAGCATTTTTATTAATTATTATTTCTGTTTTCAAAATTGTCTTAAATTCTGAACATACACTTTCACGTTGGGATATTCCCTCCTCCTATTTCTCTCTATTCTGTGTTCGCCAAAAGAAAGTTGTACATATTTTGAGTTGGTGCAGAGTTGCTTTCATTTTAATCCCTGTAGTCCAGTTTAATACCACAAAAAGTTAATACTTCTTTCCTTTTAACATCTCCACTGATGTGTATGTCATTCTCAGACAGCTGAAACGGCCCTGTAGCTATAATCTCAGAATCTTATATTTTACTGGAGGAGGTTCTTTGATAGCTGCTGAGTCACATTGTGAGTTACATCAGGAAACAATTTCTGATTTTATCTTTTTGTTTTGAAAAAAACTTAATCCTGGATGTTAGGCAGCAATGAAATATTTGAGCTAAAAGGCTGGAAGACTGTGGATTAAGCATGTGTCTTGGAGGTAAGGAGGATATGGCTTAAGTGTTCATGCCCAAAGGACTTGTCTTTCCAAATTAAGAGAATGTGAAAAGTTCTGTTTTGCAATAATCTAATTTTAACTTGCCCTGGGAAATAAATTTTTGCAAAAAATTCACTGAGCAGTGAATCTGCTGTTTAATGTCAGGAAATTCCTAGTTGTTATAACATCATCTATTTTTGTTATAGTTGCTACTGAAATTTAGTCCACTTAAAAAGTAAAAGTGGCAGGTTTGATCTGACTTAAATTTGTATCCTTCAAAAGTTATACTTAATGCATAACTCGCACAAATTGTACAATTTTAATTTTAATGATAGGCTAGAGTAATATTTTACTGATTTGCATTACCTGTTGGCATAACATGCTTATGCAGCGTTTTATTGCATTTCAGTAATAATATTTCAGCATATCCTAATAAGAGTTATAGCAAAACAATACCTGCTGGCTTCAGGAGGTTAGATTCATGCTTTGTTTTTTCACTGTATACAGTCAGGTTATTTTTGCATTAAAGTATAGAATATTACTGCATTCTTAGATACAGAGGAAACAATGAGGTCTGAGAATTGTAAGCACTGTAACATGATATGTAATGCACTTGGTAGAGAAAACGAGTACTTGAAATAACATTTCACACTTTCTAAAATGGTTGTCTTACTGTGTAGACTCATTCAATCAACAGAAGTTATTTTCAGAATGCTATTGCTATGGTTGAAAGCTGTCAACATTGTTAAATGCATGCATTTTCTTCACGTTGAAATGTTTACTGGTCCAAATGATACAAATGGGTAAAAGGAAACAGTTTGTGCTGCTAGAAGTACAGTGACAGCATTATGCTTTGGAATAGTATGGTACCCCAGAAACTAAGCACCTGAAGAATTTGATATTACGTAGTGTGTTGTATTTTTACAGGTGCCTCTGATTAATGAACTTGAATCTGCAATGCACCAGCTGTACAAACAGCGAGCTTCCCGCCTTGTCCAAAGACGACAAGATGATATTAAAGATGAATCTTCGGAGTTTTCAAGCCATTCAAGTCAGTCCATCTTGAAGGTTTTTATTATTCATTAAACAACCTTGTTTACTTAGTATGGCTTAATTTAAATGTAAATGTTTAAAGTATGACTGTCTTAAAGTTTATCCTTACTCTTGAGATAGGTAGAAGCAAGTTTAGATAAAAGTTTTCTAATCTGATTGGTTTAAACTCAAAGCCACTCTGACTACATCTCTCCTTTCTGTTGCTTTTAACTGTATTTTCTCTTTCCTAGCACTGAAAATGTATGCATGGTGGCAATGGTACTAGTGGTAGCATGTGACTCCCGATTTTCCTCTTACGTCAGGACTTTTTTTTTTAACCTCCTTGAATCTATGAATTTCCTGTAACATCTACAGTTAACTCTGCACAAAGCCATGAAGCACTGGGCTAGAGTTGACTTCTATCTAATGCTCTATTTTGTAGGCAGCATAAATATTTAATTTCAGACACTTAACTGGTGAAGCTAAAGAATTGGAAGAGACTGGTGCCATTGTTAAAAATCAGACTAATAAAAAGTGACCCTATATGAAATACAGCTTAAAATTAGTCAGTTAAAAAACCTGCTTACTCTGAGTGTGTGGATGGGGGATTCTCATTGAGGAGTTTTCTTGAGGTGATTACTCTTCGGTATGTAAAAGTCTACAAAAGTATAAATGTTAACTTGGATGGAAATATTCGTTCCTTGGAGGAGGTTTTATTCAGCATGTTAAATGACGGGTAAAATATATTAATATAGTCGTCTTTCTGCTTTGTATAGCTTCACATTTTTAAAAATGGCTTTCTTGTCTGTCCTATTGCTCACCTAAAATCTTATAATAAAAGCCATTTCTTATTCTGTCACAGTGTGCCCAGAGATGAAATTTTGTTAATACCATTAGATATAACGTACTGAGGATGATAAAGCATTAGGGAATCAGAGTCGGTCGTCCCTTTATGGAGTGGTTAGCATGCATATTCCCTTTAGGGCTCTATTTGGAGCCCCAGACATCACATGTAGGCCTTGCAGTTTTACCATGAAAATGCTGTTGTGACAACTAGAAACCTAATGTACTGGAAACATATTTCCTAAAAGAAGCTTAGAATGGATTATTTTAGACTGGAGTTTAATGGTGGGGTGGGAATAGTTGCATTGTCAAGGCTGGGTTTTAAGGAAAGGTCTTATTTAGTATCTGGGAATCTTGAGAATTAATTTCACTGTCTAGAAATAGCTCAGTTGTGTCCCTCAGATTATCCCAGAAACGAGGAATTGATGCCAGCCTTTGATTTGAAGTGTGTTGCAGATATAGATCTGCTTTTCTTCATACAGAGTCAGAACACTAAAGGGCTAGAAGTGAGTTTAAGTTTGTCTGCCAACTTTTGCTTTACTTCTGCGTCAAGACAAGTAGCTCAGCTTTGAATAACATTTTTTAAAAGTGGACAAATGATGGCTTCATCTGTACATTAATGCTGTTAGTAGTTCTGGTGTAGAATTGGAATACTGACATAGATCATCATTAATATTTTTCATGATGGATTTGTAAATAGATTTAGTGAGAGCATGTAAATTTACCCCTGAAATTTGGGTAGGATTTTGTTTAAATTTTGATGTTTATATTTTAGTGGGTGGACTTGAGCACTGGCTAACATTAAATCCACTTTTAAAAATTTACCTGAAAAGGATGAACTGGGAACTCTTGGGTCTGCCTGCTGGTTGTTGATTAGCTTCACTTGTTAGCTGTGTTGTTTTCTATAGTCAGGAACATCTATAATGAATCACAGCTTAAAAAGAGGAGGGAAGATGATTTATTTTCCTGTAGATTTTGATGTGTTTTAAATTTTAGGCAATCTAAAGCATATAAACTTAGAAAACACTATGACTAGAACTCTGAAATGTCATATATTCCTGCTGTGGTCACTCTTCTCTGCCTTTCTTTTTGTTCATTTTCTTTTCAAAAGATATATGGTGAATGCGTTTATGTAAGAAGCACGTTTTGTCTTGGAACATTTGATTTAAGCAATTTCTATTAAAACTGTTGACTTTTACATAGTTGGGCACTGTTGTGAGAGAGGCAAGAGTGAAGTATAGTGAAAACTATTTGACATTTAAGTGGACATTTTTCCAAACTCCGCTACTTCCTCTTTTAACTTCTACACTTGCGAATTCAGGCTTCTGGGTGCATCTTATTGAAAACTTCAAATTACACTTAGTTTAAAGTAGGTAAAAGGCTCTTTTGAAACTGCCTACAACACATTTATATAATCATAGATAAGCATTTTAATTTTCATCAATGTAATTTTACAGATAAAGCACTGATGGCACCAAATCTTGAATCTTTTGGACGAGACAGAGTGATCTATCAAGAACAAGTAAAGCGTCGGACTGCAGAAAGAGAGGCTAGAAGGTAGAGTACTGAGATTTCTTGTCCGTTAGGAGTCTTGGCCTGCTTGCAGAATACAATTGCCCCGTGTGACTTACTAACATAAGTAGCAATGTTTGGCCCTTTCCTGCAAAGGGAAGAAAACGCTTAAGCTGGTATGCTGGGCAGGGATATTCCTATATATACCCCAGCTTATCATGCAAGTGTACAAAACAAGGCACCATTACATGATACTGATTTAAAATCACTGAAAAAAAGCATAGTAAACCCATCCGTATCTATATGGTCTCTGCTGGTTTCTTCCATTGTTTGAGGCAGCAACATAGTGGAGTGTTTGAGGTGGTGACATAGTGAAAGTTTTTTCAACATGGATTTCCTTGCATTAGAAGTTATGACAAGCTTAGGCAGGTCCGTTCATTGTATAGGGGCGAAAAAAAAATAGCTGGTTTATACTGCTGATCCTTTTCAGAGCTCGTCGTAGACAAGCAAGAGAGCAAACTGGGAAGATGGCAGATCACCTTGAAGGCCTTTCCAGCGATGATGAGGAAACTTCAACGGATATTACAAACTTCAACATGGAGCGAGGTTAGAAAAGCTACTTAAGCTTTATGTAACAAAATACAGAAAATTTGGCAGGGGAAAAAAAAAAAAACAAATGCAGCCCTATCCGTATATTTCACCATATTTTGGAGAAAACTTAGGAACTGTTCCTTCCTGGATCATCAATGTGACCAAAACAGTCTCTTTCGCCAACCTGTTGTGCAGCTTGCAGCTAACTAAATACCACATTCTTAGTGAGATTCTTATTTAAATCAAACATTCTTTTGCTGGCAAGCAGTAAGCTTTTGTAACTTCAGTGGATACTTGGTCTTCCTTCTAATTTGTAACGTGGGTTATCGTTCTTCAAATATCTGTTTTACCTGTGAAATTCTGAAAACCTCAGTGCTTTAGAAACCTTTTTTCACTTGATAGGAAGTATTTTCTGGAGTTTTGCATAAGCGTCTGGAAATGCAATGGCAAAAGTTTTGTAGACTCTTGTTACAGCCTGGCAAACTTTGCAGATGACAGAAAACAATGTTGAATGCAAACATTGCAGAAAGATCTTGTGGTACTGACTTTATTTGAAATTCATCTGCAGTTTTATGGTGATTTGCTCAAAGTAACCATTATTATGCAATTATGCATAACCCTAATTATGCAATAAATGGGGTTGTAAGTTGAACTAATGCCTCTAAAGTACTGGGAGAACTGCAAGAAACCTGAGATTTGGGAAAGTATGGATAGTTTGATGGAACAGTCATCTTTTACAGCAGCAGTTAAAAGGCAAACAATTCCAGTGGTTACTGTGAAACCAGTAGCAAAGAAAGTAGAACATCACTGTAGTAATCCTATTACCTTCTCATTTTGAACCTGAGTACAATTATCATTCTCTCTGATTCAAGAGAATTTAATCAGATTAGAAGAAGCGTGGAGAAGGGGAGCAGCAAGGATCATGTGTATAGACTTGCTTATGTTGTATGTGAGGAGGGATTAAACGGGTTTTGGACTCTTCGGCTAGGAGAACGATGTTGACTTTTCACAGTATGAGAGCTAGGGGACATGAAATCAAGTCATAGGATAGGTTTGAAGGAAACAAGTCACTTCCCACAGAGAGTGTAATAAAAATGCCAAAGTTGTTGCTGTAGGTGGTTGTGGAGACCCAAAGTATGAACAGATTAAAAAAGCAATTAGATGAACTGTCTAGCAGTTGGGGCCTTCAGAATTGCAAACAGTTTCCACACCTTCAGTTGCTGGCTGATTTACCAAAATCGTGGATGCAGGGAGAGCTCTTTGATAAACAAAGCAAGTATTTAGGGTTGTTAGATGCTATAATTAACTTTGCTAAGTTAAATGATCTAGATTAAAAATTCAGTGTGGCTGAATTGCTCTGTGTAACTTGGCACTTTTATGTGTACAAAAGCCTTTTGTAGGAGTTTCATCAGTTTCTGAGTAAGCGTAGTATTTCTAAAGCTTCTTTTTTTAATCATTCGTAGCTTTCGTGTTAGTCCAGAATCAGCAGTGAGCTATATGGAACAGAGGGATGCACCTTGGACCTGCTAACTTTATTTGTAGCATCTCTTCTTGATCCCAGTGTGAAAAGTGTGTTTATATGACATAATCTCATGTTTCCTCAGCCCTGTCTCCACCTGCTGTGTGTACCAGTTATGTTAATTGTGTACAGTTTACTACTGTAACTGAACATTAAAAACTGTGGCTGCAGCAAAAATGACTGATTAAAATGAAACTAACCCTGGGAAGTAGAAAAGATGAAGGGAAAATATATAGAGAAAAAGTTTTGGACTGTGTAGAATACTGGTACTGTAAATACCAGTATTTACAGTAAAAAATGTAAGGAAGGTGCTAAGGAATTGTAATGGTTGCCCAGTGCTAACAGTCACGTTATGTTCAGCAGTTTAGCATGGTGTCTGCCAGGACCTGCTTTGTCTGAAGTGCTGATTCAGTTGGCTTATCTGAGATGCCCTCCTGTACTTGTATTTGGATGGGCGAAGCTGTGGAATAGTTTGGGCTGGAAGGGACCTGGAGATTAGCTGTTCCAAACTCCCATGCAGGGCAAGACCATCTCTGAAGTTAGACCCACACTGAATACCGCCCAATACATCACCAGTCCAATGTCTGGTAACTGAAAATCATTGTATGAAATGTTTAAAGCAAGACCTGTGGTAAAACACTATATTGGAGAGTACTCAGGTGTCATGTTTTTATTGCTTTGTATATTTGACGCAGAAATAACAGAACTTTTAAAGGTGATGGGGTTTTAGTTTTGTTTATAGGAGTTAGCTTATGCCAGTGAGCATCAAAGTCCATCTTGAAAGAGGTATTACAGGGAATAGGTGATTAATTTATTACTCTTTTTCTCCCCCACCAGATCGTATATTGAAAGAATCCAGCAAAGTTTTTGAAGATGTTTTGGAAAGCTTTTACTCAATTGATTGTATTAAGTCACAGTTTGAAGCTTGGCGCTCAAAGTACTTTGCTTCTTACAAGGATGCTTATATTGGCCTCTGTTTACCAAAGCTGTTTAACCCTTTAATCAGACTTCAGCTGCTTATCTGGACTCCTTTGGAGGTAAGGTCCTCTGCAAGCAACTTCCTATATAGTGGTCCTTTCACACTTATGCAGAGCCAAGTAAATTACACCTTTGATGCGTGCTTCTTGTAAATGTGTGTTCTAGGCATGAAGTTTAAGATGGACACCTCTCTTGGGGTGAAATTTTTCTGGGGAGTTTCTGGGCTGTTGTCCTCTGTGTTCCCAGCAGGCCAGGGTTCAATCAGCACATGCCAGTACCTTCTCAGTGAGTGATGTAGACCAAAAAGCCAAACAGCTTTTTAAATAATACCCTTTTAAAAATACTTAAGAGAAAACTGTGATTCTAGAGATGTTGTTTCTTCAGAAGTGGAACTAAGAAGCCTGTTTTTATGTTGACTTACAACCTATGTCTCTACATTTACATCTTTCATTCTTTCTCTCACCTACACCTTCATACTGTGTATAACTCTGGATGGCAATTTCCAAGTCTTCCTTATAGTACTCATTGCCCAGTTATTAGGTAGGGAACATGGGAAAAGCAGGACAGCATTGTTGCAGCCCAGTGTCCCTGGCACGTGTTCATTGTCCAGCCTGCATATGTGTGCTCACATGAGTAGCCACAGCTGCCAAAAAAAGCAGTCTTACTTCACCATTTTCACTTTCATTAGATCTAGTGATTGTATGATTGTAGAGTGAATTGGTTCATTTGACTGATTTATGGAAAATTGACCTTGCTGCCCATCATCTCTCAGGTTTTGGTTGGGTTCGGTTGTCCATACGCACTAATCTGACCTGTGGTGGCATGATTAGTAGTGTCCAGGCAAAGAGGCAGAACACTTTCTTCACTTCTCAGGAATCAGGCTTGCCTATATTTCTGAAGGAAGTAGTATCACTGCTTCAGGAGTAGGGGAGCCAAAGAAGGTGAAATAATTTGTCCATCCTTGTGCCAGATTAAGAGACTGGTTTTGAGGCACTATATCTTTTTTTGTTGCTGTTTCCAGTGCAGATGAGTATCTGACAGGTAGACAAAAAAGACTAGATTTTTGAGTTGTTACTGTGCTCAATTGCTGCTTACCCTGCCTGCTTAGCACACTTGGTAGACTGTTTTAAAGTAGTTTTGTGAGTGTATCATACTTGCATATATAATACTTTTTTCCTTTTTTTTTTTTTTTTAATGTGTTGACTTCAAATCTCTGTTTAGGAATCTAACCTCGATTCTTCATTTATTAGGGCAAGTGTCGAGATTTTGAGACTATGTTGTGGTTTGAATCATTGCTGTTTTACGGCTGTGAAGAACAGGAGCAAGTGAAAGATGATGCTGATATTTCACTATTGCCTACCATTGTAGAGAGAGTTGTTCTTCCTAAATTAACAGGTACAGTCTTAGAAAGAAAGTGGGGGAAAAGGGGTGTACGTGGAAGCCAATGCTTGTTTGTGCTTTCAGATTTTACTGTTTTGTAAATTATTGCTTGACTGTCTTAGTACCTGTATTTGAATATTTGCAAAGTGGAGTAATTCTTCAATCTGTTACAGTGATTTCTGAAAATATATGGGATCCTTTTTCTACAACACAAACATCTAGAATGGTAGCAATTGTACAGAAACTAGTAGATGGATATCCTTCAGTGGTGAATGCAGAAAACAAAAATACACAAGTAAGTTGTTTTTTCTTAAATATCTTGCATAAGTTAAGGAATTTGAATAGATTTTTAATACACTGTATTGGAGAACACAGCATGCTTAGTGAGGAGCAAGAAAGAAAATTTTGCAATTATTTCATGCTCTGCAGCCTAGTTATGGAGAGTCAAGTACAGTGATAAATTAGGAGGAGGAACTCAGTGAAGTCTCCGCCAAAATAGATGCTAGAGATGAAAAGAGATACCAAATGTACTAAGACCTGTTGGTCTGCAGTTTTGCTTTAGCCAGGCTTTTCTTTTGTAGATCTTTGTAACCTTTTCAATTTTATTGCCTTGAAATTTGATTGTTTTACTTACCTTCTATTAATACAAGAACTGATGTCATGAGTTCAGGTGCCGTAACTAATGCAGTGTATGCATTGCCTTTAGAATAATGAGAGAGAAGCCAAAGTGCACATGTATGGGGAAGTTAACAGAAGACTAAAAATGACAAAAGCCCTGACTTCCCAGAAGCTAATTGTGTAGCCAAGCTTAACCATAAAGTAATTCCATTGCCTTCAGTTTTTATTGAAAGCGTCAAATTTCAGCTCTGTTAATTATTATAGGCTTCTCTAAGACTTTATTTATGTGTGTGCTTACGTATGCATGCCTTTTACTGGCGCAGTTTTAGGGTCACAAATGTTCTGTGTTGCTTTGAAAATCAATTTCTGAGTGGTTAACTACTAACCAGTGCTTTGGACACTTTTAAAAAAAAATTATCTGTTTCAGATGCTTTTAAAGGCATTGTTGCTAAGAATGAGGAGAACACTAGATGATGATGTATTCATGCCATTATATCCAAAAAAGTAAGTTTGCTTTCAACTGTGGTGTTAGACCTTTATTAGGAAGTCGGTGTCTTCTGTCTGTAGTTAACGGGTTTTTTCTCAGTATGGTTCACTGACTGGTTACAGGAGATGTTTCGTTATCACACTGTGAGGATTTATCAAAGACAAGCAGGATGAAGGGAAAGTTTATAGAAATGAACTGTGTGTGGGAAGGAGGAAGCCAGCAAACTCCAGATAGAGGTGGTCTTGGTTGCTCATTAAAGAAATCTCTTACTTTCCAGCATCTTAGAAAACAAGAACTCTGGTCCATATTTGTTTTTCCAACGTCAGTTTTGGTCCTCTGTTAAGGTAAGTCAGTAAATACATCCGGTAAATCTTTGGTCTCGACAGTGTAGCAATAAAACCCTCTTCAAATTTGTGGAAAATGGTAGATGGAAACTGCTTTAACTTTATATGGAAGAACTCTAAATTAGCATTCGTCTTTGATAATGCACTGTGCCATCTTTAAAAGATTGCCAAGTGAAAGCACCATCATTTTAACTTGTACATTGTTTTACGTTGGGTTTACTTAGCATACTCAACCCAGTTTTTTTAATGTCATTGTGCTTGTCAGAATAAAATATGCTGCTTTTATTTCACTTATGTGGCAATGGGACAGCTTGGTTTGTATTTTTTTATATATACAGTGTGAGAATCTTCATGAAAATAATTTGGCCCCTTTTGGAAAGCTCACTTCTGTTTGTAAAGTATAAGAGCATTTGTAATCTTAGTTTAATTGAAACGATAGAGTACGTGAAAGAAAAAGTTTCTGTGTGTGGAATGTGCAATATAGAGATTGCAAAGGTCTATCGGAAGCTATGACTGTTGCAGTTTATTTCCAATAAAAGGCTGTGAAGAAAATTAACTCCCAACTAAACAGGAAAGTCAAGTATGAGACTCATGTTGATTGAACTGCTGATCTCCATGATCACACAAACAGAACTCTCATCTGGAATTTTCTATTTAAATTGTAGCAGTGAGGGAGACTGTATTCTGAATAAGTCTGAAATCACTTCATTTACTTAAAATATTTGGCACTGAATTCTTTCACTTTGAAACAAAAGTCAAGTTCTTCAATGCTGTCTAGAGCAAAAAAAGCTCGTTTATTAAAATGCTGTTGTTAAAAGTGAAACAGATCGCCTATTTAGGGCTTGTGTCTCTTTTAAGAGTGAAATTGCCTGCTTCTGGCAATATCTGCTGGAGCCTGGGCAGTTTAGAAGTATGCATGCTGTTACCACTGTTTTATTTTAGGGAAGCATTAAAAATACTTGTGCTAGCGAGTCAGTTATAGCATCACAGATGAGCAGAAATAGAAGCTGGAAGGCAAGCGCTCGCTTACTGTTTCCTGATGATCTGCCTCAACAGTAAACTGCTGGCTGCATTCATTTGTATGAGGCTGGCGGCAGTTCTCCACAGGCCGTACGCCAGCGAGGAATAACAGCTGTACGGCTGGCTTAGCCAGCACGCCCCCATGACACTTTCTGTGTCTCTTGTGTCACCATGCCTTGGAAATAAGGGCATGCTGACAGTGTGGCTGGGGATTTCATTGGCAAGGGGGCTGTGAATTTGCCCCCGTATGGCATATGCTAGGTCTCACTTGGCTTGACATTGACATCACATTTTGAGAACAAGATGGCTTATAACTTTAATTCTTTTTTTCTGATTTCTTGTGCAAAACATGAGCAAAGTTGAGGTGGTGCTGGTGATTGTTGTATGAGAAATCCTAACACTCTACGCTGGTACTTCATGGATTCTGAATAGTTTTGAAGCTAACGGAAGGCATATTTCTACTGCTTACCTTGGCCATGCTGTTGCATTTGAAGAGGCTCTAGAGCATTTGATCGACTTCCTGGTTTCAGGACATTTTTAAATACTTATTTTCCCTGTGTTGTATTTTCAGTTATTAGGAAACTTCCTCCAGTGGTATGGAATCCTTTCAAACAAAACTCTCCAGGAACTGTCAATAGATGGTCTGCTAAACAGATATATTCTTATGGCTTTTCAAAACTCTGAGTATGGAGAGGACAGCATTAAGAAAGCTCAAAGTGTAAGTAAAATCAAACAATGTTTAAAATCACTTGCAATTCACAAATTTCAATTGAAGGAAAAATACAGTTAAAACTTGAGGTTACCTATGAAATCTTGGCTTTGATAGCTCAAAGTTGTAATGTCAGTGAAAAAGAGATTTTTTTTTTATTTTTTTTTTTTCTCTTTCCTAAATACACAAACTAAAGAAGGAACCTTCTCAGGCTCATGCCTGGAGATAGTTTAGGTATAGCATAGGTTTCAGTGTTTTACTGCTTGAATTTTGGATTTTTTTTCTTTTTTTGTAGGTTTCTCACTGTTTCACTCAGTTGGGCCTTGCCACTGCACTCTTAACCAGGCAGACTTCACAAACCATGTTAGATAGCTTTTAAAATTTTGTTACATTGTGTTTAACTTTCTTTTCCGGTTATGTCTAGGTAATTGCATGCTTTCCTAAACAGTGGTTCGCTAATCTAAAAGGAGACAAGACTATTTCTCAGCTAGAAAACTTCTGTAGATACCTTGTTCATCTGGCTGATACAATTTATAGAAACAGCATTGGTTGCTCTGATGTAGAGAAAAGAAATGCAAGGTAACTTATTTTGAGTTAATGTAGTTGCAATTCTTGTGCTTTGTGTTATTTTGCTGATGCATGCAAACATGGGTAAATACCTCCATACTGCTGCATGTCTTTTGAAACTTCTTTGAATTCAAACTTAAAAAATGTTACGGTATGGTAGATGGGGAGATTTTTAAGATGTCTGAAAACAGCAACTGCTGGAAATCCTTAAACATTCAGAATATATTCTGCACTACTGCTTAGTGTCACTGATTCTGGCAAATTTTGTAGCTGCCGGTTTTGGACTGCTCCACCTTGTGAGCCTGTTGCCAATTCCTGCATAATGGCTTCTAAATTACAAACTGTGCTTTTGTATACAGTACAAAAGTTCTGACTTTATTTACATAACCAACTAGATGAACCTGTTTTCCCCTAGATCGAAGAGTCCATTTTACTTGTATCTGATAACTGGTGTAATTAAAAGTTCGGATTAGATGCATAAATGTTACTGCCAGCCAAGTAACCTGAAATGCTATGGCTGTATAATTTTAAGCAATTATAAACTTAAAAAAAAAATTGTTGCACTGATACTCAGCAATATAACAAGACTGGAAGATTGTTTATTCCTGTGCTGTTGCATGAGAAGGAGAGGTTTCAAAGTCAATAGTTCTGTTGTTCCAGCAAACCTGAAACTTGGAAAGACAAACTCCCTTGCTACCTGCATTAGTCATTCTTGATAGCTGAACTTGCTTGAGCCATCGTTGAGTTACCCTTCAATTATTGAGGCTCTCCAGGGGATTAGATCCTTCTTCCTTTTTGATCTTATGCATAGCATTAAAACAGAGACAAAAATTTCCCTTAAACCTTAGCAGCAAATCTTGGTTAAGAAGTGGGGTTTTTTCTGGTATCAGGTTTTTTTCTGGTTACCATGTTGGTTATTAGATGCTTTTCTGTCTTTACAGTCACTTTGGCATATGAATCATCTGGTTTTCAGAGAACACTCAGCTTTGTGCCACACTGGGTTGTGCTTAAACAACTTTTTATCCGCTCTCAGGTTATGCTTCAGAACTTTGTGTCCAAAGTATAATAGTAGTGTCACATATCAATTTAAATTTCCCCATGATTCAAATCCAAAATAGACTTGTTGCTCCTTCCTTTCTAAAACCAAAATGCCTAGCCTAGCATGATACTGGAATTGAAATGAAGTTGAGAGAGAATCCAGTAGAGATTAAAGTTTCTCTCTTTTGGTAGCCTGTTTCGAAATTTGAAATAACTTTCTTTACCAGCTGAAATGATAACTTGGTAAAACTTTGTATTGGAAGAGAAACATCCGATTAATCCTTTTGTTCACAGTGAGTTCTAATATTATTTCTATCTGCTGTCCTCCTGCTTTTTCCTGGCATTTAACAAATCTGTTGCCATTGCCCCATTAAGCAGATAAAATAAGTCTGCAGCAGAAATACTACTTTGTAATGTCTTTTCATATAAAACCTAGTACAGTTGTTTAAAACAAAAATGCATTAATTTCTGCCGAGAGGTAAGTGTATCTTTACCTATGTCTGGTGGTGCTAGTTTTCAAAATGTTGGATGCATTTTCACAGATCAGCTAGGTTCATTTTTTAAGATTAATTTTTGAACTGTACTTTTTGTGAGACTGGTCTAAATTTCATGTCCATGCTCCTAGCAAGATACCAAAATTGTTCTTGACAGCAGAAGTACAGTCCTCCTAGCAGTTTGTTCACTCTAAGCTTCCTAGATTGACCTGAATTGTAATGCAGTTCATTGCTGGCAAGCTTCATACCTTTTTAAAGCATGCATTAAAGCGTACTTGCTGTCTTGATTTTTTTTTTTTTTTTTTTTTTTTGGGGGGGGGGGG
>VZTQ01007059.1:0-28421 GCA_013400755.1 Pelecanoides urinatrix | reverse complement strand
GAGACAGCTGAATTCCATCTGTCTCCAGCAGTTCAATGCCGTGTACACGTCCCCATGATCAAAGAAGCCAAAATTTCACCCATGGCACATTTTGCAAGGTTCCTTGACATTAGAGTCCCTCAGATATCTTAAAATAAACTTTGAGCTTTAAGGTTCTTTTAGGTTTTCCCTCTTTGTTATATTTTCATGCACTGCTGGGAATTTTATTGTTGGGCTCTCCCATGTTGGGATTCACATGTTTGGTTCTTTGGACCTGTTTCACCAGAATTATTTTAGATCTCATTCTCTTTCAAATTACAGACTACAATCTAGAGGGGAAAAGAAGTAATTCTCTCTCTTACCCTCTTCCAGCTTACCAGTGCTCTTAGGCTTGCCAGTCAAACTGCATGCACTGTTGTTTCTTAACAATTGTTCATATGCCACTGACTTGGACCATAACTAGACGAGAGTCTGCTCGGCCCACAGTGGATAATGAACACATAAAATCTGTAGAGGATTCATAGATTCACAGAATAAATTAGAGTGGATGAGGATGTCATATAGTCCAATGCCCCTCTAAGCAAGTCCAGTTGGAACAGAAGGCTCAGGGTCTTGTTCAGGTGAGCTTTGAATGCTTCCCTGGATGGATATTCCACAAACTCTTTGGGAAACTTGCTCCAGTGTTTGACCATCCTCATAGTAAAAACATTAACTTTTTTTTTTTTAATCCTGAATCTAATAGTAATTTACCATGTTCCAACTTACGTCCATTGCCTCTAGTCCTGCCACTGTCCACCTCTGAGAAGAGTCTCTTCTCTGCGCTTTCCTGTTTAGTAGCTGTAGACAACAGCCTTCAGATTCTCTTAAGGCTGAGCAAAACAAGAACTCTCAGCCTGTTATATGTCTCTGCTCATGCTTCCTCACCATCCTGATCTGCTAAACTTACTCTGGTATCTATAGTTAATGGAGTGAGAAAGGCCCCTTCAGGTGTGAATTCATGCTATTTTCCATTAAAAATTTAGGCTATGGGGTCAACTCTTTCCAGAGATGCTTTTCTCTCTCCACTAATAACAGAGTTTTCCTAGGTGCTGCTCTTAATACTTTCAGCTAAGTATTTGATTTGGTGGAATTCAGAAGAAAAGGTTCTGCACCTTTTATGACTATGAGGAGAGACTCAAGCACAGGAGGGAAACTGAGGCATACCTGCACAAATAGTAAAGTAAAATACTTTCCAAAATAACAGTGGAAGTATACAAGTATCCCTCGGATGAATACACACAGACACTTTAATACATCTTGAGAGAGAGTTATATTTTAGTACCCCATTTTTACCTAGTCTTCTGCCAACTGTTTCTCTCCTCAATACATCAAGTGTTAATAAAGACCTAGTATGGTTTAACCTGGCAGGCAGCCAAACACCAAGCAGCCACTCGTTCACTCCCCCCTTCCCCCCCACCCTCAGTGGGACAGGGAGAGAATTGGAGGGGTAAGAGTGAGACTAGCAGGGTACTTAGCAACAACTAAAAACATCAGAGTGTTATCAATGTTCTTATACTAAATCCAAAACACAGCACTAGGATGAAATTGCACTCTATCCCAGCCAAAACCAGGACACCTAGATAAAAATTACATTTGTTTTCCCTAAAACAGCAGACCTTTGGATAGTAAGTGCATACTACATTTTTGTATCATACAATTTTGCTTGCAGCAGCTCTACTTGCCAAGTTGAATCAGAATATATAGAACAGGATAACAGCAGACATTCTGGATGTCTTGTCTTTCTCTAGCCTATTTATTGAAAAGTTTATTTCACTTCATTGTTTTTTAAAACACTTTTTACTGCTGCCCAGTTGCTAATGAAATCATGACTTTGCATATAACTGATTCTCTTCATGTTGGAGTTGTTTATGAGTTCTCAAACTCCTTTGGGGGTAAATAGAGAAAAATAAAAAAAAAGTAGGTCAGTCAGAAATAGAATAGATTTTAAAATTATTTTTCCTGTCACTTATGCCCTAGCTTGGAAGAGCCTTGATTCAGGAGCCACGTTTGATTAATTTGCTTTCTGGAGTTGCAGAGAACTTTGCACAATTCCTTCTATTTCCTATGAAGTTTTCCTTTCCATTTATTCTTGGGTCTGGCTGTCCATTCCCTGCTGAGCAATACATAAATCTCTGCATGAGCTGGAGGCTCCCATCTCCTTCTTTTGACCCTCTTCTCTGCCACACCTTGAACTCTCTGCTTTTTTTCCCCAATAGGGAATGAGCAACCTTCCTCCTTTTTCCATAGAGGTCCATTTGACATCATCTTCTTTTTTTAATGAATATAACAAAAGCTGAAAACAAAAAAAGCAAGGAGATGGCATTCATCATAGCCTCAGACACTGAATTTTCCATATTTCCCAAGATTTTTAACAACTTTTATATAGTGGGAAAACAGACAATTCTCTCTGCTTCTTCTTCTATCCTGTCCAGAGAGTTCTGCCTTTCCTACACAGACAAGATTATTAAGTTCTAAAATTCCCATTTAAAATGCATTGATTTAAACAAGAAACAAACAAAACCAATTCAAAATATGCAATGGACTGGAGTTATTTTTACAAAGACTTAACACATTTAAAACTAGGGAAACAATACATATCTGTAGTTGCATGCTCTGTATCCATGTAAGAGGAAATACCTTCCTCTTGGTCATATAGAAAACTAAATGTGTACCTGAAGTCAGAGCCCATTCTTTTCCCATTTTCAGGAATCCCAGGATCAGGACATGTATCTGATGCAATCGCATCCCCACCCTGCATCACTGCAAAGTAAAGGAAAAAAAAATTTAGACACACAGCTGTAAAGACGACTCTTCACTTTTCCCATACATTAACTTCCATGGCCTGAATTTAACCATATGCATATTCATAATTTTTTCTTGAAACAGTATAAATTATGACCAAAAAGAAGCCACATAGAATTGATTTCTTGGATGTATTGTTTATTTTCTTTGGTCATGATTAAAAAACATGTTTTGCTTCTGTGGGAAAACAAATGATTGATTTCTTATGGTCATTCATCCTTTTATGGATATACTAGGATCCACAGCTTTTCTCAGACAGGGAAAACAACACTTTGTGAAGTCACCTTCTGAAATATTCATAACACACCATTGTAAGATTAAGATAGTGTAAGAAAATAAAATCTTATTTAAGCTTCTGTCCATAATAAGACCTGAAAGAGATATAAGCCAAGAACCCAACTGTAATACAGAAATATTTTTATGAAGATAAAGCCCATCTCAAAAATATATAGAAAACCCCACAGAGCAATGCATTTGTAACCAGCTGAATATGTGCTCATGCAAATGAGGCTCAAAATCTGTATTTTGTGTTTTCAGGTAGGAATAGAAAGAGAAGGTATCCTATAATGTTCCATTCCCTTTTGCCCTCCATTCTTGCTCCCTTCAGTCTGTCAGATACTTAAATAACACTAGGTATATAAATATATAAACTTACAGTCCTTTCAAAACTCAAAACTATTTGAACATTCAATTTTCACTTTTTTCTTCTTCATTTGTAAAAAGGTATTTAAGGCATATGAGGAATTCAAAGTAATTAATCATAAAGAAAAGACATGAAGTAAGAGAGCACAACACCGTGAATATACAGAAAACCTGAATACACATGTGCTTTCTATCCTGCACATATACACATGTGTGTCCATGTATAGTTACACTCCTCCTGTCTTTCTGTTTTTTCCACAGAAGAATAGAGCTAGCAGAAATTTGTGAATCACATTTTTCATCTTAAAAGTTTTTTGGGAAACCCTTAAGTACAGGGATGAATGTTTTTCCTGAATAAAAAAAAAAGGTAGTTGGAATATTTTAGCTGCACAAAATAAATTACACAAGCCTGAGTGGATTACAGATGACAGCATTACAGCTGAAAGGTGATGAGAGATAAGATGTAAAAAGTGGCTGTTTTTCCCACACAATGATATGCTTTCAAATTGAATACACTGGCAAAAAGAGTGGCAAAAAGGATACATACAATCAAATGGTAAGAGCTATAAATCTTTATGTCTGTTTTGGAAGCATCAGGGACAGTTAATTTATATAGAAATCCATAATTTTACAGGAGAAAATTTTAAGAAATTAAAAACTGCATTACAGCACTACAAAAATATAATTAAAACAAAGCACTTCTAAGTATCAAAATGCTTGACTTGAGCATAGATTCTTCTTAAAGTAGAGAAACTGCAATCATTAAGTATATTTCAACATTTGTCTACATTCTTTTCTTATTTTGGCCTGTAGGCATCCAGGAAGATGTGCCAAGTTCCAGACATATGATATCTGCTCCGTTTCAAAAGACCGTATTTCTCTGGGTAAACGATAGCCTGAATCACCTTTCCCTAATACTGGTGTGAGAGTGTGTTGGCAGAGGAACGTAGTGGCTGAGAAGAAAATTTTGCAAAGGTCATCACACATCTGGGGAGATCACTTAATTCTGTGTTGTGAGTAAGGTCTCAGTCAACATTTACTGGTGTCCCAAACAAAATACATATGCATTTTGTATGTATGTCTGTAAAAGGAGGTAGCTTCACTGCAATGTGTTTGTACTTGAAACATGATAGCAAAGGCAGTGTTCTCCACCTTGTATTACAGTTGTTACCATAAGGTTCAAGTTAAGCAAACTTGATAAGTTAAATAACTGTATCAGTCATAGCACTTATTTTCTTGTTTTGGTGATTCAGTAGTCAAAATTGAACCTTAGTTCCACTAACATAGCTACACTTCTGAGCTAGAAGTAGTAAATATTTAATTTTTTTTTTTCTGAAAAAAATGGAAGAAACGTTAGTAGGAAAATTATTTATTTTAAGGAACATCAGTGTACAAGCAGGCTGCTTTTCTAGCAAGATCACTTTTTGACTATAACAGCATTTCAGTGCTGACACTTCCTGAGAAACTACAAAATTAAATTCCCAGAATAAAATGCATGTTTACTAGCTAGTACAGACTTGTTCTGAAAGCCTTTATTCACACACACAAAAATCTTTATCACTGTTATTAACATGAGTGAAATTAGCAGGATTGACCTCCTGGTCTGGAGTGTTTTCAAGATGGTGAATTCCAGATGTTATACTTTTGTCCAGCTGAACTGGATTTTTATTCATGCTTGTTTTTTTTTATTTATCAGGAAATAAATTTTTAAGTAAAACAGATTTTTAATTGTGTTTCCAAAACATTTCTGAGATTAACATAATATTTCTTCACCTCGTTTAAAGAAAGATTTCTGGGACAAACAGGATACAATACAATAATTAGTGTTAAAAAGATGTGGAGAAAAAGATGATTCCTTCCCTTTCCTATATTTTTAAAACANCTTGCCATGGGGCTTGCTTGCCTTACTGTGTGTTAGAGTCTTGTGCTCATTAGTGGCTGCTTTTTGCTTTTGCTGCTTGCTGTGCTGCTGTACTGTTGATCATCTGACTGTGCTGTGCCTGGGAACATTTTGATAACAGCAATGGCAATGCGCCTGGGCTGGCAGATGGCCAGGGCATTGCTGCTCTTTCTGTGCTGCTGTACTGGACAGGCTGGAACTCCAGTGAACTTGAGTTGAAGGGACTGTGACCTGTGGATGAGTCCACGTGGGAGCAGGACACCACAAAGCATGTGTGGCCGTGGATAAGTCCATGCCAGAGCAGGAACATCTTGAAGCATCTGTGGCCATGGTTACATCTGTGCTGCAGCAGGTGTACCTCTGAAGGGATTGTGGCCCAAGGATAAGTCCACGCTGGAGAAGGTACGCCTTGAAGCATCTGTGGTGGTGGATAAGTCCATGCTGCAGCAGGTACACCCTGAAGCATCAGTGGCTGTGCATGAGGTCATGCTGGACCCTTGCAAAATTTTCTTCTCAGCCACTACCTTTCTCTGCCAACACGCTCTCACACCTATCAGGGAAAGGTGATTCAGGCTATCGTTTACCAGAGAAATACAGAAAAACAGAGCAGGTGTCATATGTCTGGAACTGGCACATCTTCCTGGATGTCTACAGGCCTTGTTAAACATGGCCCAGGTTTTAGCTTCTACTTTTCCCAATGAACTGTCAAGTGTTTTTTTAACAGATGGTGGTTGCATGACATGCTGTCATAACAATATAAATCCAATTCCCTGTAAAACAAGTCTGTCTGATTTTATCTTTCCAGATGGGAAAAAAAGGAGCAAATTTCTCAAATTAGTGAAAGCTTTTATTATTTTTAGTGGTTCAGAGACAGCAGGTACTTCAGTGCATTTATAAATACATGTATATACTTTTAAATGTTAATATACTTAAAACCTTTACCTGCCAGTACTTTGGGATTTACCTAAAATTAGATTTTAAGATTTCGAGATTTTTTTTAGTTCCAACATTTGTTAGCATTCAGACTAAAAATAGATGAAAAGATGCCCAAGTGAATCCCTGTCAGAGACCTTTATCTTCCTCTATTTCAGTCCTGTCAGATTTCCCCTTTATCCACAGCTATGAAGTATTATCCATTGCTACTGAGATCCATAACACGTGAGAGGAGAAAGTATCATCTTTGATTTGAGTATCTCAGTTCCAGAATGTTTAAACCTTACAGCCACTTTCTGAAAGCATCTTTTAGACATGTCATCTTCTATTCATTCAGTCACATGGCCAATCTTTCACTGCTTTACCTTTAAAGAAAAAGACTTTTGTATGCCCTTGAAAGACCCATGTCTTACCTGTTTGTACTCTTTCAAAATGATACTGTATAAAGTTTCATTTACCTAAGGTGTTATAAAGTGTTTCATGCTTTTTGCATCTTTCTTCTGATTTTTCCTTCTTTATCATATCAAACTTAAATTGCTTCTTGTTACTTTCAAAGCTCACTCACAAACTATCTGTATTTTAACTATTATCTCAATTTGCATTTTAGAATTTTAACATTTCAAAACATTGAAATTATTAAGGAAAATGGGAGGTAATTTTCCTATTTAAAGCTTGCAAAACTTAGGAATAAATATAAACTATGCAGAAACTATGGCACAGCTATGCACTAATCAGTAACATTTATCTTAAAGCACTAACAATGTTCCTTTGTATTGTGAATATAAACTAAACATTTATAAACCTGTATTTATGACAAATAAATTTAGGACCGACCTAAATAATACCAGCCTCTCTCAATATATTCTTAGTACATTCTCAGTATACCCTCTGTTTTAAAAAGAAGTTTAAAAGTATATAATTCCAGCAAATATCAAAGTAAGGTATTACTTTATATAGATAATTCTTCACACTGTATCCCAGTTGCACACAGTTCTTCAAGGAACCATCAGATAGAGAAAATGGTGTGTGTTCCATGAGACTAACATCAGAAAAAGTATTTGAAGTCACAGGATAGGGACAACAGTGAGGAAAGATTCTAGTCAGGTGGTGTTTTTTTGAAATATTAGTTACTGTAGAGTAACTCTGCCTTTCTCTTTTTTTAACAGAGGGTTTGAGACCAACCACCAGACATGTCTTTAGTATAGAGACAGAGCATTCTCAATGGACGATCTTAACTCTGGAATTTCTCAACATGCCATGCTATTATTTACTGCAAAATTTGCATATTCTCAGACCTTTCTGCAGAAATAGTTGAAAAGAAGCTGTGAGCTCATTAATGTGATGGACAGCTTTTCATCTGTATATAACCTCTATGGTTAAGACTGGTGATTTAAATTTCTATTTGATAAAAAAATCTATTCTTTCTTTACTGACTGAGAATAAATCAACATGATTTCTTCCGTTTTCTCAGTTGGGATCATGCAGACTGGAGTTTCCACAGCTTTGGAGGTCATCTTTATTGTTTTACTTGGTACATAACATAGTAAGTATAGAACTCCTTTAAGAGGTTTCACACGTCCTGATTCTAACACAATAGTACAGAAGAAAGACTGGCAGTAACTGTAAACAGAAATCAGACTTTTACAAGTTGTAACCATAATAATAAACAATTAGCAGATACATTGACATCCTAATTTCGCTCAGCATTTGGGAAGTATTTAACTTTATGCAAGGAGCCATATTACGCAGGAAGAAGGGATGGTGCAACATGTTTCACGCAGTGAGGCAAGCAACATGAGATCTCCCTTCTTATAATATCAGTTCTACTCCAGGCAAGCTGCCGTGCCTTAGATGCATTTGGAATATTAATATACATGAATGATCTACTCATGCTTATGTAAAGGATGTGATGAAATGCTTTGAAGAGCTGGACTTTGAAGCAAAAAATTATTATATATAGATGCATTATACTGCATATCTTTCTTCAGTAGCCACTAGGTTAGTAGCAAATATTTGGCGTTCATGCTCCAGGCTGCAACACCTGCAATTTTAAACTTAATAGGTTTTGGCAGTCTGTCTGGCCATTTACTCATTCTCCTAGTGATATCAGCAACCTATAGAAAGGTTCTGGATTAAAAAAAAAAAAAAAAAAAAATTAAAGAAACCCAAGAACTCCTTCAATAATTTGTTTTGAATAATTTTCAAATTAAACCAAAAATTGAAAGAATCACCTACAAGAAGGCCTTGTCAAATACTGCATGGAGGCTAGAGAAAACACCCTAAAATTCACCATAGAAAGATGTTATAAGAAATGGCAGTTTTTCTAGAGCAGACTGACAATTTTGTAAACTGAACAAGACTTTAAAATGAATATTTTATCTCTGCATGATGATGCAAATAAAAGCTGACATATGTAAATATCAACCTCTTTCCAGTCAAGAAGTCACATATACGTGCAATGACACTGTTATCAATAGAACGAGATAATGAATGCATTAATTAATTAGTGTATTAGAGCCACATCTTGATTATTTGTTAAGCTCCTTAGATTTACATTTATTTACATTTTAATTTTTGAAAAGGTTGATTCATATGAAAAAAATTCTAACAGTTCTAGACATAATTTTGGTCATTAAATAATTATGCTTCAAAAGTGAATCCAAAACATTTCAATTATTCTTTACCAAGTGTACTAGAAATTACTTGTTTCACATAGTGATGAATAATGTGGTCGCTGAAAAAGAAAAAAAAATGACACATATGCTTAATGTCTTGACATGACAGTACATGGAGAATAGGTATAAAAGATTATCATTGTATAATAGAACTGAATATATCGGGGTTGTTTTGAATTTAGAAAGTTGGAATTAGTGGATGAAAAGAAAGATTTTAGAACACAAAAGCTTCAATCCACAAATACTTTCACAGGCAGAATTAATTGAATGAAATTTTCCACCATAAGTTTTGCTGTATTTGTTCTAAAATGTCAGTTACCACCATCCTGAGGATAATTTCAAGCTTTCGAAGTTTTTGACTAATCCAGATCAAAATAAAAGATTGAATTTGAGAATAACATTAATGGTCAAACTGTATATACAGCAGGAGGTATTTTTTTGTTTGCAAAGACATTTATTAGGAGACTTTTCATGTGTTGCACTTCTTAGCAGCACATATGCTTTAGCCATTGCAAGATAGTGTCTTACTGCAAGTAATAGGGCAGCAAGTTAAGGTCATGATTAAACTTGCTTATAAACAATGTCTTTGCATACACCAAACCATCTGCATTAGATTTTATTTTTAAAACTATGACACGGTCAGAAAAGGGCAGAACAGTTTGTTTTACATGAAAATATTCATAAAAAGTCACACTTAGTTATTTTAATAATTTTGGCCTACATAATTTTCACTACATTAAAAAACAGTAATAGTTTGGTTTGTCTCTTGAACTCTTCACCAAATTAGATGACATAAATTTGATTTAACTCCTTTTTTTTTCCCCCTGATATCTCTTTTGCAGAAAGACATACATGAAAAGTATTAAGTTGGAACTCTAATAATGAGATACAAGGGCATTACTTATATGGGTATATGAAAGTATATGCTTAGTGACAGATATGGCCTTATAATTAAATAAGATCTCAGACGTAATAGAAAGTACAGATTTGAGTAGAAATAGTAGTTGCAACCAAAATACCATGACAAAAAATATATATTTCACCTAGACAAAGAAATATAAAGAGTGCTCTATAATATTTTTCCATACAACTTCATCCAGGCTTTTAGAAGACAGGAAAACTACTGTTAGCAAAATGAGTTGATGGTCCATATAATCCATCATAGGCTTTAAGTAACTCCTTCAGCAGAAATAGAATAACACAGATCTATTACAGACAACAGAAATAAATCTGCATGAAACTTATTCTGATGAAGAAGTGACAGATAATTGAAACCCAGAAAGACAGAAAAGAAGAAAAAGATATACAAGGAATGACAGGTAATAAAAGTTTTGCAGTTCAACAATGTAACTACTTTCAAGAAGATAGTTCAAACTCTTTTTTTCTTAATTTACCTATGACTTGGCTATAATTTTAAAATACTATTGAACAGGAAAATATGGTCATGTTGACACCAGATGACGTAAGAGCATAAGGCCATTCTGGGCAGTTACACGAGGAGAAACCATATCCAAAACCTGCTCAGGTGAATCTCGGCCCAGAACACTCTTACAGATGGCATTGTGTTTCTTCAAAATCTTCCAAAGTATTGGTCAATTAGTTCAGCAAGCCATAGACAGCTGCTAGATTTCATTTAACACCGAAGTTCTCCAGTGTTTCTCACTATAAGACTGTTTTAGCTTTGAAAATACGTAAGGAAAGTTTAACCCTCCCTCTTGCTTTAACAAGTCAGATAGAAGAGAAGTATTCATTTCTGCAACAGAACGTATAAAAAATCCTATCATTTTCACATGCTAAAGATAATTCTTTTAGCTTTTTTTGAATAAGTTCTAGCAACTTCACACATTGGGAAATCATCATCGCGCTGGATTGCAGCTGTCAATACTTGGTTAAAATATAGGATCTCTGTAGTTTACCAGTATATTTATGGCATTCCTTTCTTCAGAAGCTGGAGATTTCTACCAGTAGTCTTATACTTGCTGTAACCAAAATAGCTGGTGTGTCCCACTTGTTATTCCTTAGTGATCACAAGGCCTGAGAATAGATTGCCCTTACACAAATCCTATAGTAGTTTTTTCCATACTTAGAGAGTGAATCAGCAGTTAAGGAAAAGGAAAAAAAGTTTTCTTCTCACTCTGTTTTGTTCTGTTTTGTTTTCCCAAGGGAATTTGACCAACTCTCCTTTGCATCCACCTCTGTTTTCAGCAGCTGAATAGAAGATTTATTCCAGCATAATGAAGCAACTTAAGGCTCGGCAGATGCACAGTTTTCAGTCAGTCTGGGAGCTTATTAGTCCAGCTTTTCTTGAAGTCATGAAAAGCCTTCTCACTCATAACAACATTTGGTTTTATATTTACCTCTAGATCAATACAAGAATTTAAATAAATATATTTTCACATACCTAAGAAATTCTAGACTTGGGAACTGTGGGGAGAAATTGTCAAATATTTACCTTTTTAGTGTAATTAAACATGCTTGAAAATGTACAAATCCATTTTTGTCTTTTAATTTTAACTTATGATTTACGGAAGACACCAATTTAAAAATATTGTCCCTTCATTAATCCTGATACTTAAATAATGATCTGTCTCACATCTTTATATTGCTTAAGGTCATAAGGGGAAGACAGACAAGAAACTGTCTCACATCACTACATAACAACTATATTGTGCTGTCTTTGTGGCTTACTTACAGTGAAACTACTTAGCGCTCACCTATAGTCATCAAACATATTAAGTGCTTATAACATTAAAGACATGAATATAAAAGTATTATAAGCTCATTAGTCATTAGTTTTCACACTGTACTTTGGATTCTAGCATTGTTTCATGAATTGCTGCAGGTATGATATTTTTGCACCAATTCCAAAGACCAAGCTTTGACTGCAAAATATTTCTCTCCAGTCATGAGAAAGTATTTTACTCTCTTAGTATTACCTAATACTCAAACACAAGGAAATGGAAAACCATTAAGTCAACAGAAAAAAATATCTGTAATGATAGGGGGTGCAGGATTTTATCTGATAGGCAAATGATTAAAAAATTTTCTTTAAAAAATAAATACATTACCATTTATTTTTCACACCACATGACAGGAAAGGAAAGCAAAAACTTGACATGAAAATGAAATTATCATTATACATTTGTCCTTTGCAGACCACACAGTAAGCTATGTGTAAGGTTTAAACACATAGCTCAGAGTAAGCAGAGTTGTTGCTTTTTCCAGTACCACTTCATTCAGAAATGTAGGAAATTCAGTAATTTACTTTGAAACATCAGAGCTGATGAAGAGTCTGTAGTAAAGAGCAATTTTATGGGATATCCAGAAGCATTCTTTTCAAAAGAAATAAACCCATCATGTTGTTTTGTCTCAGCGGCTTAGAAGTTTGGAAAATTCCATTTTTCACCAGCGTCAGGTTATAAACTTACCCTTCAATGCTATTTACTTGTAAATATACTGCCACTTTATAACATATTTTATTGATTCGCAAGGCAGTCTTTTTCTTTTCCTTTAAAAATAGCTATCTAGCATCTTACTGAGTACTGCCATTTCTGTAATAATTCTGAAGGTGACCATAAAGTCTAATTTTTTATATCAATAAGGGTTAAAATGTGTTTAAATAAAATTCTCATTTTCTTAATTAGTTATTTAATGTAAGCTTGTCAATCAATGCATTATCTGCTTTTTTAGTCTGGTAACTGATATTAAATTTTTGGTTGGCTTTTCAGAGTAAGATGTTTAGCATTGTGTAACAAATCTGAGGAGGTAACAAAACAATTAGCCATGGGCATACTGCATTGATAATCTAATTTTTCCACATAACCTTTAGGATTTTGCATTGAATTTATACAGATTGGTCCAGTGTCCAAGGTTTGTAGAATTTAATCACATAGTCTTTGACTGTGAGAAAGAGTTTAAAATTAGAAAATAATTGCTAACTATAGGATAGTCTACTGGGGTAGAGCTGTTTATACAGAAAATAAGATATAAACTCATACAGAAAAATTAAGTTCTCTGGCCCTCCTCTGACTTTTTTTGTGACTTTGAGCAAGCCATTTAGGACCATATCTTAAGTGAAACCTAGGTAGAACATGGAAGCTTGTGACCAGAACTACTCCTGTTGAGCTACTTTCTAAAGCTGGAACCATTTAAATTGTGAGGGGTCTTCACTTTCTCCCTTTGTTTTCCCTACTTAATAGCTGCAGTTTTGTACTTGCCAGTCCTCTTGACAGGACTAAGCATTGTACTGTCTTTCTCTCTTTCACAGTTAGAGCAAACAGATGAGGTCAGAATACCTCCAACGTATCACCAAGAATACTGAATTTCTCACAAAAGAAGAAACATCAGCTGATGATGATTTTCTTTTTCTTTAGAGGTGCAGCTTAGTAGTTAGAATAGTCTCAAAAAAACAAAACAAAACAAAACAAAAACAAAAACAAAAAAACAACCCAGCATTCAAATACCTTGTCTAACTTACTTAATTCAAGTTAACTTCTTTGGTTTTCTGTATAATGCCCAGGTCATAAAACTACAGGTACATCAGTGTTGTTAGTTCTCTCCCCTTCTCTCTTGTTGAAATTAAAACATTTGGGGGTGGGGGAGGAAGTTATTTGGGTCAGAGAAAACAAAATATTCTGTAAGAATGAGTACTGTTGTGTAGCATCACAAAGACACTCAGATAGTGAAAGACATGAATTTCAAATACTGCAGTGAGCACTTGTTTTCACATATAATATTAGCAATTCATAGATAAAATAAGCAGTCCTTGAGGTCTTGAAATTTCTAAACAGGCTTAAACAGGACAGCTGTACACTTTCCCCTAAAGTCTCTAGCCTGCTCTTGAGCTATTCTTCTACAAATACTTGTAGATATTCTTCTAGGAATACTTTTAGATGTTCTTCTAGTACTTCACTAAAGAATCTTCTGAGTAAGTTTTGGGGAGAATGTTGTTACCTCAAACCAGTTCTGGAATGAAAAGTGTATTTGTCTTCCTGGAAAGAAAGATTCCAAGACATGGTCTCCAAATGGATCAAACTGCTTCTGTTACATGGGGTGGGAGATTTGATTACTGTTTTCAGCATTTCTGAAGAGCTGAATACGTCATGGCGTTACACAAAGTGAGAATACAGAGCATAGTTGGAGCGAGGCTGCTCACTCAAGGTACTGATCACTCTGAGTACCTTAATTCTCCATGTTGGATACACTGCCAAATGTGAAATGAAAGCAAGAGTAAAACCAAGGAGCAAGGTACTGAGCCGGGGATAGGAAGCCAGCAGAAGTTGGGTACTTCTGTAAGAGATAGGATTTTTCAAGGAAAACGGGTAAGCCTATGCATCAAGGTTAGCACAAGCAGTTTTCGTGGACAAGACTGGTAAAGACCGCAGCTTGTTGAAGGTTTTTATATTGTGCTTAATGGGTGGCTCAACTGAACTAAACTGAACAAAAGAGCAAGAGTAAGCACAAAATTGAAAGCTCAGAATCCAGTTCAGAGCTGAAGAGCAGTTCTATGGCCAGTGACCTCACTTGTTTTTTTAATTCACTCTAACCAACCACTCATAGTTGATGATTTTGAATTTTTGTTCATTTTTGTATTATTGTTGTTTTATGCTCTTTGGAGAATCTATTGGCTCACTGGAGGACCCAGAGCACATACGAGGATAATATTTATAACTTTCTTAATTACTAAACAGTGCACACTGGCCACAATTTACTTTGCTATTCACCCAAGAACTCCCAATTTAATATTTAATACACAACCATAGTAGATGGCTCCTCCAGTGGTCATTTTATCTTCTAAATCCACAAAGGGCTTCATGTTTAAAGTAGCATTTACAAAGCTAAATCCAAAAGTAGATCATGGTCATTTACTTGTGTGAGCACCTAAAATTCAGGTACCACTTTTTTTTTTTTTTTTGCATTACTTTGTGCAAAGTACATCTGTTCAGAAGAGAGACTATTCCTTCTGCTGATCTTCCCACATCTATTAAGAGTACTGATCTCTACTTCCTTTTGAGTGTCCCATTCAAGAAGGGACTTCAGAATTGTGATTCCTTAGTACAATGAAGCATTTTCTGACAACTTAGTATAAAATGTCTAACTCCAGAGATAGGATTTATGACTTTTTTTTTTTTTTTAAATACTAGTTATATTTCTGTATGCACTTTTCAGGCTCCTGCTTAGTGAAAATGATTATGACATTATGTGTAAGCATCAGGAAATATATGGAAGTTTGTATAAGACGGACCATACCAGAAAACTCAGCATCATTTTTTTTTCTTAGACATATGTTTTTAACACTTTTTCCAGACTTCGTTGAAAAAAATAAATGTAATTTTTTGTATTCCTCACTTGAAAGTGTCCAGTAGCTAGTAAGATGACCTAAATTGATATTTAAACACCATGAATCTGCAGAGTGGATATTATATGACATTACTTCGACAGATTTCTGTCTTTCAAACCAAAGTGCAAGAACTAGAATAGCAGCAGTACATAATTTGTCCTGATTTTTTTACACAGAGTAGATCAGAGCATACTTGAAACAAAACTAGAATGTCTTGTGCCCTAAATTGTCTATCTATAACTGCTGTAATTAGGGACAGTATTCAAAAAGAGAAAACCACTGTATCATAGATAAGTGAACAATCTCAGAGCATAACTTTCTCCAAATAAAAATACATACTCCAACATTTTTGCTAATTCTGTAAAGGCTCAGTTTCAAGTTATAGAGAAATTAAGTAAAAAACATCAAAATAAATGCTTTTCTTTTGTGCACAATGATGTGCAGCTGTATACAATATCTCAGACTCTGGATATCTTTAAAATATACAGCACAAACATTTAAAACATTACTTCAGCTTGGCTCTTTTCTCCCCTTCATTGAGAGTGGCAGGGTGCATGTCAGCTGCAACATGTTCCCTCCTACTCTTCTCACGATGACAATAATAATAATAAAAAAACCGTAAGTAATTTATCACAATTTTCTATGGCATCTATGTGTCAGATACACACTTCTCTCTTGAATGTGTAACCTCAATCATTCTGGTGGGGCTGTTTATTCAGGTGAAATGCCAAACTGATAATTCAAAATGCCTTCCCCTCTTTCCTACATGGAGTCAGTGACTTATTCATGTCAACCTGTTAATTCTTGAGGGAAAGGGTCAAAGAGGTTATATTGGCTCCTCAAATATATTCCCATCCTCACAATGTAAGTAAACTGAGATAAGCTTTGAATAAGCAATGTTTTTGGCCCCGATACAAAAGGAGAAGAAAAACAAAGACTTCCTTTTTCAGGTTTTGACCATTAATCACCTTTTAGAAATCACATGCCTGCCTTACAGCTGCTTACATAATTGAAAGACTCTATCACTACATAAAACTGAGATTTTATTGATTAAAGCTTGTTTCCCAAATGAATTCAAAGTTATAGCTGTTTACACCCATGAGTGAAGGTATACTGTGCAGATGATCTGCTCTGTTGGGTGGTTGTTTGGGTGTTTTTTAATCACAGGTAAAATACATTGTCTTATGGATCAGTTAATATATTCTGTCTTTACATGTAATATGATGGTGTTAGTAATTCAACCAGGAATTTGGTTAACTTTTGATAAATTTGGAATGGTCCTCCTTAAGAATCTAACCAGATTCTAGTCAGAATCTCTAAAGTCTTCCAACCTGATGGAAGAATCTCCCTTGTCTCTTTAAACCAGTCCAAGGTATATTTTATCAGTGTCCCATTTCTGATTAATATGAGAGCAGTTCAGCTTTACATCTGTGTAAAATGGAGCTCATGGTAATTAATTGACAAAAATGATCAAATACTGTGCATAAGCCTTTTGAAGCTAGCTCAGCACGAAAATGTACTCAAAAGTCATTATGCTTTTCCCTAGATAACTTGAAACAGATACTCTGTAATCTTGTTGCCACTCCCAGAGTTTCTTAAAAATGAGAATTTCATTTTGAGATCAATTTAGAGATGAATACTTGCTCCTCTTTCTGAGGCTGACAAGTCTCATTTCACCCATGACAGCCTCCATCTGTTAAATAGAAATTTGAATCCGAATGTGGAGTACTGATGTGAAAAGCCAATTCCATTGCTTTGACAAAAGAAACAAATAAGATCTACTTAGGCTGTGATTGTAGGAATCATATTTTATTACTGAGTTAGGATTTGTAGGACAGTGGCCCCCACACTAATAAACAAAAACACTTGACATAGGGCTACGTTATTTGACATCTGTGCATATAAAAATGTCAGCTAGGCTAAATAACCACTGCACTAAATGAACTGAGCCACACGAAGCAACACACTGCAACATTCCAGATCTCTATGACAATGCATTTCAGCTCCTTTAAACTGAAATGCAGTTACTTATCAGAGAGATCCGAGAAGCACTGTCAATAATTAGAAGCAGATTTTGCTTGTCTTTACTCACATTGTACTAACATTGAATTGTATTCTGCTGGAAATATTCACTATCATAATTGTCTTTGGCATAGAAGGACCCACTGTAACTTGGATTTATGCCTTTTTCTACATTGTCCCATAGCTGGGAAGGGGGAAGGCAGGGCAGATGGGCAGAGACCAGGACTGCCAGCAGTATTTGTGGCTGGTATGGCTACACCAGTGGCAGCAGTAGTGGCTTAATGGAAAGAAAATAGACTTAGCAGATCACCCCATGATTGCTCTGTACGGTCTTTATGGGCCTCTGCGAACAGGTGAAAGCAGAAAATAATTCACAAGTTTTTTTAACCTAGTAAGAGAACCAAGTAACCGTAACTGATTGCCATACTCTTCCTGAGTTGCCTTCCTCTTTTCCCAATAGTAGGGTTTTTTTTGTTTTGATTTGTTTTTTTATTTCTGCAGAAAAATGAAGATTTGTCCTTTGTTGTATGTCCCATGGGCTCTGATGCCTAGAAACCCTGGCATGGTGGGTGAACAGCAGAGGAGCTGTACACAGCTCAGAAGTGTAACATCACCTCCAGCCTGCGTTCAGATTACATCCAGAGGTCTACAAGGGTCTCTAGGAAGTAAGTGTCCTCTGCCTCTTTCTGGCAGCAAAATGGCTAGGTCCTCTAGGATGCACAGACAGCCCACAGTTTTCCATTCAACATGAAATGCAAAATTTTATCCTGCTTGCATTTGTCCTCTTGAGGATATACCAGTCAAAGGGAAAACTCTCCTGCTCAGCACACAATGAAAAAGTTTAAGTTTTTACCATGTAAAATCAGTATGTATGGCAGTCAGGTTAAAATGTAAAATGAAACACAGCATGAATAAACAAACAAAAAATGTCTTGGTTCTCTGTTTTGTGTGAGTTAGAATTGTATTGGGTTCACATGCCCAGGTGCTGACAGCAGGGGCTGCAGGGCGGCCTTTGTGAGAAGAGGCCGGGGCTGCCCTGTGCCGGACACGGCTGGTTCCAGCCGGCTCTAACCCACCCACCGCAGGGCACGGCTGAGCCCCACAGCCACCGTGGGGGCACCTCGGGGAAAAGGTATTTAAGAAAAGCTATATATAAAGAGAGGTGACAGTCCAGAATTGGAATGGTATTATTCTAGGATTCTGTTTCATGCAGATGATCAGGTGAACTTGCACAAACCCCTTTGGCCTGGATCTATAGGTATTTAAATGAGAGACTTATTATGAAGTGCCACCAACTTTATGAATGCTCTTTAGACGTAACTATTTCTCCCTCTCTATAAAAAGACTTAGGGTAATAATATTCCCAACTGAACAAATCCATACCTAAAATGAGCTAGGGTCAAGCCAGAGCCCCTCTTCAATATTTAAAGAGAAAAAAAATAACCTGTTAGACAATCTAGCTAGATGGGGTTTTGGCTTCTGTACAAATTTATACACGTTCTCATTCTGAGTATTAAGTACTTAAAGGAACCATTCCCTTCTCCCGTCAGCCTTCACTAATCCCTTTAGATGCTCTTTCCTCTCCAGTTTTTATCACAAAACGTAACAATCATGGGTTAGAGGGAGGCATTTATTATCAAGATCAAATTGGTACCTGAAGTGGTTGATAAATTCTTGCTGTTACTAAGTAACTGTTTTTATTACAGTGGCTTGTCCTGACAGCTAGGCAAACATCAATGTATTATTTGTTATCATACAAACACATATTTATATTGGTAATTCACAGGTAAAATCACTCTTTTTCCCAAATCTAGACATCAGAAATGGAATCTTAAAATTAAAGCTTGGTTTTGTTGTTTTAAGTAATTTGAGTATTTCAGAGTTTTATGAATGCAAAAATACAGCTGCATACACATATTTGAATACCTTGCGCATTAGTCCTTTTAGAATCTTTAAAAAAAAAAAAGCACTAATTTCCACTTGATATTTTCTAAAATAAAGGAGTGGCGATATGATTTATCCAAAATCACAGAAGGGGTAAGAAAGGGTGGTCCAGTGTAGTTGATTGCCATCCACACTGAACCCTGGCATAATACCATTTGCTTTTGGCAGTACTGGAAACAGCTTTTAAGGTACAACGTGAGAACTCTTTCTGCAACTGCACAGACTCAGGCTATTCAGCCTATGAGCACTTAAATATACACACCCATGGAAGCAGAAAATGGGAACAGAAAGAGTAAAAAATATCTATGTGGTTGTTGGTTTTTGAAAACTGTTTAAAAGCTGTTTTCTGATTCTCATGTCCTCCCCCCAGGTAGGCAAGGAAGGAATGTCTTATGGTGCATAGGACTTTTTTATTCAGGTGGTAACATTAAAGTAGCATACAAAGTCTAACAAACAAATGTCCTATGTGGAGCATGAATATGGCATCGCTTTTGTTTCGTCAGGCTGTCACAGGCACCAACTGTTGAAAAATTGTTGAAAATTCATGTTGAAAAATTAGCTTCTAGGCCCCATCCCTGAAAAGCCTGAAGCTGTTTTTCACTCTATTTGTCTCTGAACCTATTGAGTGTATTTGCTGAACAAGTTATGAGAAGAATTTTAAAAGAAATCAAAACTTATGCGCAACAGTAGCAATCCAGTTCTGATCTACTTACAGAAGTATTTTCCCCGGTCTTAAGGCAAGTTCTGCCACTCTCACTGTGCTTCCATGGTTACCAGAAAGCAAGTACATCGTTTTAAATAAAGCCAGATTTTTTTTTCATGAAATACACTCAAGTCTTTGATTTCCAAATAAACATACTTTATATCAGCTATCATGATTTTAGCAGTACTTCACTGTGAAAGTAGTAACTTATAATGATTGGGGAAAAATGTAAATATAGAACAAGTAAACATATTCCTTAAGCACATGAACAAAATGAAAAAAGATATTTGTGAAAACAGAATATATCCCACAAATTTTTGATCACAAAAATGTACTTTTGACATGATGCAAGGAAAAAACCAAATATTAAGTATTTTATGTAAAATACAATAGAACAAAATAAAGCTCTATAAAGTAAGTGTCCAACGGAAAAAACTTTACAATTTCCTGTCCAGTTTTTTATTGAAATAGGTTCCATAAATCTAGAATGAGCATTTAAAATAGAATATATCCCTGTAGTAAGCAAAATAAATCACACTTTTGGTAAAGTAGTAAAAGAGATAAAATATTGAAGGTAGACCTTAGGAAAACTCTGACATAAGTGTTTCTATGCCTTTCCCTTTTTATTTGATCAACAAGAAAAAATCTCACTATTTCATGTCTGAAAACTGAATTAACCACAGTCACAAAGTATTAATGACTAATAGTCTGTTCATTATTTGTTTGCATGCCTGAGTATTCAAGGGTATTCAGTTTGCATTATCTTATAATCCACTTTTATATTCCATAAATCTAAATTTTCTGCTGCTGCTCCTCCAGACTTTGTATATAGAGATATGCATTTGGCAGTCTTTTCCCTCTACTTCTTTGATAAGCTTTTATGTATGGTGTATGGCAAAGAGAAAAGGGAAAAGAACAAAACATTTTCTTGTCCTGCCTCAGGGAGTGGCATGGTAAACTAGAAGCAAGAAGAACATGCATCTGATTCAATCAATGCTTTTAGCATATCTGAACAAGATATTATCCCTATTAATAATTAAGGCTTCAAACTTTTAATCTAAAATGGCAAGGTATTATTAATGAAGTTCACAAAACTGCATGGAAGAAGAATTGTTAAAAAAACCAACCAAACAACCTAACATTTTTAATATGTGCAATTTTAATTCATTTTTACTCTGCCATCCTGACTCCTACAATAACTGTGCCCAAAAAATGTATAGCTAGAATACATATGGACAGTTTACAAAGCCAGGAGCTTACTAGACAGCAGCTACATTCTACATCTCATCTTCAAAATTTAGGAAGCCAATAAACAGCATTTCCTTTCTACCGAATAAATCAGTAGAGAAGTCAAAAAGTGTTTGTTTCTCTCAAACAATGGATTCACAGAGAAGAGAACAGTCTATTTCTGTTTCCTTGTTGATGATCTATGTGACAAAAATAACTAAATTGATCAATAAGTCATACCTATCAAGAACAGAAATTAAGGCTTTGCGTGTAATATTTACCTTGGCATTGCATAGCTTTTGAGTTTGAGATTTCACAATTCTAAAAGAATTTAAGCACCTTTTTTTGTATGTAGGTACTAAATGGGATATCGAACCACTTATACTTCATACTTTTAAACTCTCTAATAAGAAGGGAGAAATGTTTAAGTTCTTTGGTCAAATATGTATGAGTTCATAGTGGTAGGCCCAACTGCTGCTTTTTCTGAGTGTTTAAATTATGATTGTATACAATTAGTAAGATGTGAAAGAGAGATTTTTAGCACTAAATGTGCACATGGTTCAACATCACCCATGGCTTTAACTGGGTTATACTTAATGGTGGTATTAGATGACATGATTTCAGCCTAGGACTGTTGAAGCCTAGGGGCATTGAGGCATCCCCAACAAACAGAATAGCTATTGGCCAAGCAAAACATGGACACAGTGAATTGAAAGTGAAGAACTAATTAAAGTGGTCAGCAGACATAAGTATGAATGGACATGTTCAAGGATTTAGATGTCCTGTTGCATTAAATTAAGGCCTCAGTTGCACTGCAAAATACACTTTACATGCAAAATCAACAATTTATTGTTAGTCTATATGAAATATTAACATTCTAATTTTAGCACCAATTGAAAAAAAAAAAACAACAAAACAAAACAAACCAAACCAAAATACTATTACAGGAAAAATCTCCATAATAATGCAGTTAAAACTGTTCTACACATTTCCTAGTGTCTACCCTTTCTCCCTTGTGTTACATGTTAGACTTATTCTTCCATTGCCTATTATTATTACCAGTTAGCTACAGAATATAAAAAATAGTATAACAATCATACATCACACAGTCCTACAACGCGAAATGAAAGCAAAACAATTTAGACAATAGTTTCCTGGTCAGAGACTACTGCTGCTGCAGGTAAAAAAGCCAAAACCAAGCTCCAGGCAGGTCAAGACAAGCCCAGATTAAGCAAGTCTGGCAACTTTGTTCTTGCAAAATTTGTACAAAGTCAGCAATGTGATAAATACTATGAGTTGTAAATAATTTTGGTAACTCATAAAGGATTGGATATAAATGTGATAAACCTTTTTATTAAACTTTTTTCTTTTTTTTTTTCCTGAACAATTACTATTAATGTGATGTGCATCCACTGTTCCCTACATTCAAGATTTTAATCCTCATCCTTTATGACAAAAGGTAAAAGAACACATGTTCAGGCTTACTGTCATGTAGGGGTACATAATGAAAACCTCCATGGACAGAATAATAGAAAAAATACTATGTAATATCTAATTTGGAAAGTCATTAAGGATACTTTCAAAGGTTAGACAATTTTCTTTGTCTGGTTGCTTACAGCATATCTACATCTTGTAATGCTGTATTGTGTAGTTATCCAAAGCAGTTCCAAAGGCACCTTACATAGTATTGTGCATGCACAGAAAATAATGTTCGAATAATAATTCAAATCCTGAAATCAGTATGACTGTATAAGCATAGTCCTGGGTCCAGACTAATTCAAGCAAGGATATTCAGATATTATTACCTGGGACAGTGACTAAATTGCCTCCAGTTTCAGAGTTAGCTGGGTGAGTTTAGATTTAAGGTTTTAGATATTTCTGAGCTTTCTCTGAGCTTTCTCTGTGGATAGGAGCTTTATTGGATATGATCCAAAGTTTCTAAAATTTAAAAATCCACTGAGTGGTATTATATGTATCAAAACTTCATTCATTGCTGTCTGTGGTATACTATGATCTGATGACCCTTTACATCTCTCAGGAAAAAAGGATTTAGCATGGGTTTTTTCATCTAGCTAACCAGTGAATAAATGGCAAGTGGGATGTAAGGAGAGTGTGCTGATGGATTAGATATCTTTTAATTGATATTTTAAGCTATGTTTGATTTACTCCTTTCTGATTTTTTTCCTGCTGTTATTTGTTGCTCTGGATTTATAATAGATCCTTAGTTATATACAGATCTGACTAAGCACTTGTTGAATTAAAATATCAATGATGTTCATAATACATTGAATATATCCAGTTTTACTCTAAGTCAGCTAACCCTGCATGACTTTTTGACACATTTACCTTTACAGTGTTTAAAACATATCTATTCTTCACCCTATATTACAAATAAAGTAAGCTGAAATAAAGCCTCCATGAATGTATGTTTTATTTCTTGGCAATGGGCAATGTACTTAAAAGGGGGCAATTCGAATTTTGCTTGAATTTGACTTAAATTATGACTAATTTCAAGAATATTGCTTTAAATATGTTAATACAATTTATATAATTAGAACAATCAACCTTAAAAGCAAAACATTATTTTCTGTAGATCCAATGTTAAGAAATCTAAACTGACTGCTATTTCAGAGCAGAAATTAGTACTAAATAGCAGAATGGTGTTGTTATTTGTTCCATGTTTTTTGAGAAATTGAGCAGAAAAATATCTGAGCTTATTATCTTATTCTGTGTCAATAACCTAGGCAAAAGGAAAGGAGGAAGCAAAGACATTCTGTAACATGTTAGAATCATAGAATCAGAATCATTTAGGTTGGAAAAGACCTTTAAGATCATCAAGTCCAACCGTAATCCTAACACTGCCACGTCCCACTAAACCATGTCCCTAAGTGCCATATCTACACGTCTTTTAAATACCTCCAGGGATGGTGACTCAACCACTTCCCTGGGCAACCTGTTCCAAGGCTTGACAACCCTTTTGGTGAAGAAATTTTTCCTAATCTCCAATCTAAGCCTTCTGTACTTTGATACTTTATCTCTTAACTGTGTTCAGTCATTGAAAATGGTGAGTTTATTTTAATTGAAAAATTACTTTCCTCTTTATGGAACCATCAAAAGTTTTGATCTATGTGAAATGTGGGTGGTGTCAAAAGAGGAGTATTCCTTAGTGAAATTCATTTTAGCTCTTCCTATCATGAATAAATGGTATGTGTATAGATTTCTTTGACAGCCAGTGAATGAATAGGGTAAATAATCTACCATTGCCTGATAATACAAAGGATTCTCCAGTATTTTTCATCCTCCTGCATTTAATTTCTATTTTTTGATCCTGCATCTGGTGTTGGTCAATAGTATTTCTCCTTTGCCTTTGATTACCACATTTTATTACAGAAAAATAATTTCTATAATTTCAAAATGACATAGAATCATAGTGCTCGGTGGGAAGTTTAGTGCATTTCTATGCAGCAGAACTGTTTCTGTTGTATATTTGCAATTAATGAAGAGAAACCAAAATAAAATGAGACCAGTGTGGGTAATAAAATGTCTCCTACTTGTGTACTACCTCACTAACATTGCTGTTCTAAAAGACATGTTCTGGAGATGCTGAATTAAAAAGGAGACAATTCTGAAACTGAGGATTGTTATATAACATTGAGTGAAGGTCATAATGTTCTCCCTTTTCATGGTCAGTGATACTTCCAGCTAAAGATAATGATGTGAGCCTGTGAGAAACAGCAGCAATACTTTTTAATCCAAAGCAGTAATGTCAAAATAGCAGAGAAGAAGTATTCTCACATTATGAGCTATCAGAATACTTTGCTGCTGTCTTTGATGACCCAGTTTTAAGCCTTCTTGAAAAGTGCATCCCAAAACAGAGGCTCTTTCATCTTCGAATGAAGGACTGAGATAGCATATTCTCCCACCTAATGTTGGTTTTGGTTACTGGTTTGAAGCTGGGAGTCAGAGGCATGGTTTTACCACTTTCTGCTTTGTTAATAAGTAGATGCTGCCAATATGTAAACTATTTGGGTATTATGTTCTTTAATGATATGATATTGGGTGTCGGTCTCTTTTCCCAAGTATCAAGTGCTAGGAACCTTCTCTTCAGAGCTCGTATGTTTAAAATGTTTCTATCAGGTAGAAGTATCCTTTAGTACAGTATACCCATTGTTGCATTCTTCTGACTTGTAAAGGTATTTCTTAGGCCTAAAATTTGACAGGAATTAAAGAAGGTACATTACCCAGAGGAGAAACAAATCCCATTAAAACTCACTCTCTCTTTTATTTGATATTTTGCAGATCTAAAACTAATGAAATTTAACATTCTTGTTAACGAACACAATTTTCATTTTGACAAACACCTACAGAAACATCTAAATTAACCTAGTGGGTTAAAAAGTCAATTTCTTTACCATTGTTGGACAAATACTTTGCAGCTATATAAGCTTTTAATAAATGAAGATAAAGAATTATAAATTGTTTCATCATGACTTTTTGGTAACTGTGTTAATTGCTCTTCATTCATTAATCAAACAGAAGGCATAAAAAATTTAGAAGACTCCATTTGGCATGTACAACTCATAAAATGCTGTTTTAAACCCTGGCTTTTTATGCAGAACACTCTTTTTGTTCTACTTTTGTAATATATATCAAAGAGGATTTTCCTTAACTTTCTCATACTTTGAATTTCCCAGTGTTCATTAAGCAGTGGTTTCCCAAGGAATGTGAGAAGATTCTTGGAAGAAAAGAAACAAAATAATAAACAAAAAAGCAACCCTACATAAATGTCTTTGTGCATACAAGAAGGCAAAAGTAGAAAAGGCAGAAATACTAAATGAACAGCTGAAGTATAGCTGGGTGCTATTACAGGTTCATTTATGCTAAACCAAGCATAATATCTGGCCATTCGCAAAATTTTACAAAGCTCAGGCAGGTGAGACAACACTCCATGACCCTAGATAATTAGGAGCGCTTTGCCCTTCTAGGAGTTTGGCTGGCTAAGTTAGAGTTGAGCTGGCCAAGTCCAAGGCCAGGTCCTCTGCTA
Source organism: Pelecanoides urinatrix (assembly GCA_013400755.1). Lineage (NCBI taxonomy): Eukaryota > Metazoa > Chordata > Aves > Procellariiformes > Procellariidae > Pelecanoides > Pelecanoides urinatrix. The sequence continues at coordinate 2,171 of VZTQ01007059.1, read as the reverse complement.
GGAAAAGCAGTTGTGAAAAAGGGTAGAAGTGAAGGCCTGCCCCTTCTTCCTTGGCAAGTGCTGTTAAGCTGTGGCTGTGCCACTGGCACCCTCTGTGCTGCATCGCAGCTGTGCAGCAGCAGTGCCTGTGCTCTGTCTTGAACCTCCCCAGTGCTGACCCTGGTTAGCTTCCATGGCTTGGCCTCAAATCTGCCTCTGCACTGTGGCCTTGCTGGGTGATGGCCAGACTGTCTCTGATCCTGACCACTGGCCCTGACCCTGATCCTGGCACAGACTTGCCATCCCACGAACCGACTCCTTGTTGGTGCAGTCATTGCTTACACCTGCCTTACTGCACTCTACTCTTGTCTCACTTCCCTTGCGGAGAAGCGAGTCCTCACTGTTTTGGCATAGGCACAAAAGAAATACTGAAAGGCTAAAAAAGACATAACAGGAGAAATGTAAAACTTACAGAAACAACAAGCCATATTTTTAATTCCACTTTTCCACCTACTTTCCTAAGGGAGTAAGGAATTGTTCAGGGCTGATGCACAGGCCTATGACAAAATTAAACTGTATGATCCATATTGGCTTGAACAGAATTCAGAGATAAAAGAGATCATAGGAATAGATGAAACACGTCTTCTCATATGTCATTATTAATACGCTAAAGCAGCCAGGCCAGTGTGAAACAAAATAGTATCTCGTATTATTTAACCATAGCCAAGCAGTTCTGGCACAAGTAGACCAGGATGCCTACTCAACTTCAGAATGACCATCAACTTTATAAGTATCCTAGGGTTTGAAGGACACTTTCTTGAACTAAACATGAACACTGCTGAATATAAGGCATATTAATAATCCATAGCAAGGTCACACCAGACAAAAGTGAAAAAAAGAGAAAACAAAAAAAAAACCAAAAACAACACATCAAGAAACATATGAATTGCAAAACATACTGAATGACTTAAAAAAAAAAAGTTATATTTTGTCTTCTACACAAATGGTTTGAAGAAGAACAAGATATTCACTTAGGATTATTTATTTTTACCATCACAAAACTAGGACTGCTGCTTCTAAGACAGTAGATTACTTTCACAGATCAAAACCAGAAGCAAGAGAGAATAAGAGAAAGTTAAAGACAATTACTTTTGAGTGTATCTTGAAAGAGATGGTTTAAGAATCTAAGATCGATCTACTGGATGACTTCTAAGTACAAAAGTATCTGAAAGCTAAGTGGAGGACAGGCATCCAAAATATAGTAAGATAAGCCCATGAAACTCGAACAGTTAAAAGGACTTCCTGAATCAGTATTTTGAATAGCTATAATAAGATGCATAACTACCATTTAAGATAGTAGAGTTCATATACATTTACAACCAAAGCTTTCCCCTGTCCAGTTTAGATTATGCTGGAAAAGAAAGAGAATATGAGAGACTACTGTGGAAAAGAGATGTCTCAGATGGTATATTGAGGAATTATTCCACATCCACTACAGAGACACAAAAATGAAGCATGAACACCATTCCCAAAGTCATACACACACATAACAGGGGAGGGAGATGCAAAATAAAATCTTGCCTGAGTCTGATAACAGGAACAGATAAAGGAAAACAAATAAACAAACAAAACCCAGCAAATATTGTCCCAAGAAAGAAATTAAATCCTACATTTAAAAAAAAAAGGTATTTTTAATCACTTTCCTGTCAGGCTTTGCGTGAGATGAGACCAAGGGAAAAATATTTACAAGCCACCAAAAAAGTAAATAATTTCAAACTTCATCAGAAAAACATACCTCTCCTTCAAAACAGTTTGTTTGAAGTAATCCATGTGATGAAATTAAATGTGTCATATTCTTGCAACTCTAATAGAGTGCCTTTACAAGGTTACAGACAGGAAGAAATACAAAGCAACTCATAATTAACCTCTGAATCCATTTCATTTTATGTGTTTTCAGAGAGTGCAGGAAAAAAATGTTAAGTTTCAGTTATCTTTGTCAAGAAGTGTAATCTTATCACATACGCAAGATTTAAAACCAGTTTCTACTTCTCAGGTTGAAAGAGGTTAATGCTGTATGTGGTAGTGTGCTACAGAGCTTAATCTTCACCCTTACAGGCAGTGTTATGACCTGGAGGGCACACCAGAGTTGGTTACAGGGGTTTTATAATATGAGTCATCTTCATCATTCGAAG
>VZTQ01007055.1:1545-12646 GCA_013400755.1 Pelecanoides urinatrix | reverse complement strand
GTTCTGAATATTATGCTCAGGATTGCTACAGCCACTAAATAATTGTACAGGCTCTTTAACCTGCTGCATGAGCAAGCATTGTTTTAAAAAGACCATAGATCATTAAACTTGGTGGAATATGCTTTTGCACTAATTTAGGGCTCATCAACAATGGAAGCTTCCTTAATGGTGATTTCTGGTTAGTTCCCCTTGCATTGCACATGTAGAGGAGGCTATTGAAAATGTAATTTAATCTGCTTGAAATGCACTTTCCTATACTTCACAGTATCCCGATTTATTTAAGTGCAGTGTGTAGTAATATCTTTAATGTGACCAACTTGGACACCTGCAAAAAGAACAGACACATTTTTTTATTTTTGTGGGGTTTGGGTTTTTTTGTTTTGTTTTTAGGTTTTTTTCTTAACATATTTTGGTTATTTATGCTGTTCACCATTGCACCAAGAAAATTTATATTCAAATGGACTTAAATCTGTTCAGGGCCTGATGGCTCTTGGTCATAGATGTTGAATTTTTTGGGTTTTTTGGGTTTTTTTGTTCGTTGGTTGGTTGGGTTGGTTTTTTCCACTACAAATTGAGTGAGGAAGTATGGGCTTCCACTCTGGAGGATTAATTTGTCATCTATGTATCTTAAGTACTGCATATCCTTGGTATGGTGCAGATTTGTATATTTTAATTAGCTGCCTTAAACAAGTTGGTATATTGTGAGTCTCTTGGCTGTCCTCACAGGGCATGTAGCCTGGAGGGAAAAAGGGTTCTGGTAAGATACAGCTGTTGAGAGTGATGGTAAAATGTGCGGCTTTGACTATATGTTTGTGCTAGAGTTCAAGTGTTATGTTCCCAAAAGCTTGGTTGTTCTTTTCGAAAACTTGTGCAAGTGTTAGATCAAGTCAGCTATTCTCAGCAGGCTGTGAATAGTTGCTCTTTGTTAAACACAATTACATTACAAGATCTGAGAGGAAATGTGGATGATAACTCTGGAGAGATGGGTGTGAGCAAGGGAAGAAGGAACGAAGTGCTCATGTAGCAATATAGGAGAGAGAGAGATAGAAATTATTTGTGGACAATAGAAAGATAAGCATGGGTCATCTCAACTGTGTCCTTCTTTCCACTTTCCTGTAGCGGCAAACCTTAAAAAGATACTAAAGCATAAACTTGATTTTGAGAATTGGTAAATTTCTCTTCAAAGCCTGATCATATCACCACAGAACTTAAAACAGCCACAAAAAAATACTTAGTAGTTCATCTAACTTATCTTTACAATTGCATATGTTAATGTTTTTCATATAACATGTATTCAGTTACTTTTGGGAGAGAAAAAGAAAACTATCATACAGTCACAAATATTTCAGAAAAGTTATGCTGGGTTTTTTTATTGCCCATTTTAAAAGAACCCCAAAATTGCTGTTAATTCTCAAAGATGTGAAAATTAAATGGACTGTGTATGAACTGTGAGGAATTTTTGTCTTTGCATGTGAACTTTAGGTATGGTGGAGAAGCACAAATGAGATTTCCATCAGCTCTGCCTCCTCGAAGCTATGTTGGACCTATTTTGGGTTCTCCTGTTCCTGCTGGTAAGTAGCAAGCATTTAATGGTTTTGGACAGTTTATTTTTCTTCTCCTTAAATTGGTTGTATTTTGTCTTCTCACAAGTACCTGTCTTCTTTTTGGCTGAAATAGTCCTTGATTTTCCATTCACTGGCTAATTAATTACATAGTTTTTTCCATTTCTCTTGAGTGATTTTTGGATTTAGTGAGAGGGTGATGTGATCTTAAACTATGTCTGGATTTGCATATAGTCTGTTAAGATTACGTGAAGAAGGTATATGTTTGTTGCTGCCAGAGGCAATTCAGCAGCCAGGCAACAATCAATACGGTAGTTCAAACTTTACAAAGATTAGTTGGTTGTTGTGTGGCTATAGCAGAGTATCTTCTTACAGTGTCCTTGTCATACTTCTGCAGATATTGCTTATGAGGAGAAAACTTTTGATCAAGAAATGGGTTGGTTGTTTGGAGTGATTTCTCCCTGTTGAAGCTCTAGCTTCAATGTTTGGTTTCTGCTTAGGTCGTCGGTGCCACTTACAAATGAGAATAGTGCCTGTTCCTTCTCCACAGAACTTGATGCTTGTTGGAGTGGAGGCCTTTCTGTATTACTCAGATTCACTTAAATTTCAGTTGCTTCAGGAAGTTGTCCCGTAACATGTCTTACTCAATTCCAGATCTTCAGGGTTTTTTAAAAAGAAATTCATAATGATGAATTTGGAACTCTGATTGAATTACTAAATTAACTTCTTTTTTTTTTTTTTTAATCAGGAACTCATTCATTTCCAAGATCCTTTACCCTTATCTGACACGTGGCATTCAATTTTACATGTCAGACTTGGGAAAAAACTTGATTGCCTGGAATGCAAAGAAATTCCATTTCAGTACTGTTTTTGACATATATCCAAATTCATAAGTATTGGAGAAAGATGTGCTGAACTGGGATGAAGTTCTGGAAAAACAGTTGATCCTCTTTTTCAGCATTCTTAACTAGTATTAAAACACTAAGAAGAGTGGCTATTTTTAATTATCAATGGCATCACTTTCCAACACTGATGGTATGGAACAATAGCAATGTGAGCAGGAGCTGAGGCAAGGCATAAGAGTGTAAAATTAAATCTGAGTTAGGGAGGACAGCAGCTATGGGGAGAACAGGTGCTAGCAGCAGACTGAGAATGAAAGTAAGGTGTGGGCGAAATGACAGGAAGCTCTGTAATCAATAAGGTGACTCCTTTTTGAGAAGTAAATGTATTTTTCCAAAGTCTAAATGTTTTGGATATTTTTATTATTTGCTGTCATATATGCCTCTTTGAAACGTGGTATCAAAGCACATGTTTCCATTTTGCTTCAGTGACAGGTCCAGGTGTAAGATGGCACCATTCTTCTGCCACTACTTACTCCGTTTGCTCAAAGGGTAGAGAACTGTCATGTGAAATTAAGATTCTGATATTGTGGATGTCCCAAGTAGTGGGTCAAACAGTGCTGACAGAGATTGATTAAAACACCTTGAAATTTTGCATGTGAAACTACATTACAATAATGTTAGCATTAAAAGGCCAGGCACCTTTGACTTAGTTCCCTCTCTTTCTCACTGTTCAAAGTCTAGTCATGCATTCACATGCTGCTTTTCTGCAAGTGTGTGCTTTGCTTGGCATACAGGAGAATGTGCTCTGAGAATGCATTGGCACTGTTAGTGAAGGATTTTGTTATCCTTTGCGCTGTTGTGTGTTGCCAAGTTGAGAGAACTCTAGTGAATAAGGCAAGAAGGACTGATTCTCTGCTAAAAGCCAGATTTTCAGAGTGCCAGTTTTCTTGCCCTTTCTGTGATATATCATCCTACATGCTGATGGTACATGGATGTTTTTGTAGATGACCACACATGTTCCTCGTGTTTTGGGTATTCAGACTTAATTTGGAGAAGGGTTGAATATTCATAGCTGAATCTGAGGCCATGTACAGTCTCAAAGTGAATGTTCCAAGTTAACAATGTGGCTGTAGTGTTTGCCCAACTGCCCTATGTAAAAATGAAGAGTAATAATACCAGTTTCTTTGATTTGAGTGCTTTGAAGGTAAAATTGGTATTCTTTGAAAAGATCTAAATGACTGAAAGTGAGTGCTTTGAAAATAGGTGCCCATATCAAAAATGGGAGCACTCAGAAGGTAAAGTNTAGGCTGGGGATGCACAAAAAGCTGGGAGGGCGCATAGCCAGGACAGGTGACCCAACTGACCAAAGGGATATTCCATACCGTATGACGTCATGCTCAGCATATAAAGCTGGGGGAAGAAAAAGGAAAGGGGGGATGTTTGGAGTGATGGCGTTTGTCTTCCCAAGTAACCTTTATGTGTGATGGAGCCCTGCTTTCCTGGGGATGGCTGAACACCTGCCCGCTTATGGGAAGTAGTGAATGAATTCCTTGTTTTGCTTTGCTTGTGTGTGCGGCTTTTGCTTTACCTGTTAAACTGTCTTTATCTCCACCCACGAGTTTTCTCACTTTTACCCTTCTGATTCTCTCCCCTATTCCACTGCGGGGGGGGAGGGAGGGGGGAGTGAGGGAGCGGCTGCGTGGTGCTTAGTTGCCAGCTGGGGTTAAATCGCAACATACATTCAGTGAATGGCTAGCAGGAGAAAATTGCTTGGACGTTGATCCTGCAATCAAGTGCATATGAACAACTCTGAAAAATGCGGTTTTATTTTTCAAACCTATGAGCTGTATGTTTCAAACTCATACTAGAGGATGAAGTAGAAATGCAGAAGGACTTACAGGATCAAAGTCCTGGCTTGAAGTCTTTTCTGTTAAGGAGCTTTAAACAGAATGCTCAAATCAGAGCAATGAAGCAAGACTAAAGAGGATTCTGTTACATGGATGTTGAGTCCTGTGTTATTAAAGACGCTAAGCAAGAATAGAGCTCTTCATATGTTGATCATCTCTCTGCCTGCTGGTTGGGAAAGAAATTTTTGTTATGACACTTGTTTGCCTACACTATATTTCCAGAGAATAATATTGGCCTATATTTAAAGTATTTGAGAGCATCAAACTTCATTTGATTAAAGTTTTAAAATTTGAAATTTTGTTAATCATCTATATCTGTACCATTCAGAAATGTATAATGGTAACTTTTTTTGAATGTTTAATTTTCATCCAAATTAAATCCTTATTTTGGATCTTGAAGTAAAAAGCATTACCATTTCTTTCTTAAGAAATTATATGTAGAAGACTTGCAAAAATACTTGCTTAAATTACTTGGCTTTTAACACAGTACTCTTTTGTTGCAGAAATATTTGGGATGGCAGTATAGTTGTGGAGAGAGTTTTCAAAAGCGGCAATCGAGAAGTTGTTGCAGTATGTAAAAGATGATTTTGTATTTTTAAAAGTTTCTTATAAGCCCTGTTATACTTCTGTTCCCAATTATAAACTGATAAGGAAAAAAAAACATCTTTGTCATTTGAATGTTTTCTTAAGTGATGCACTCTTAACTGAGGAGTAATTATAGGTTTTAAGTCTTTTTGAGCTACTGTTTTGAATGTTACTTTTTAAGAAATCTAACTGTAATTTGATCTTTGTTGTTAAATGGCAATGGCCAGTTCTCTCCGTGTTTAGTGATTGCACTTCCTTCATTTCTGCATACCCTCTCCAGACAAAGCCTAAAAATAGTGCTTTAGTCTGTTAGGACAAACGTTGCAGTGTGTAAGGACATAAAAAAATTTCGAACATCCTTCTGACTAACAACTTGGTGTCTCACTTTTTGTCTGTGATCAAAATAACAAAATCTTTTCTGACTGTGGATGTTAATAGAATCCTGAACTGAGTAATTTCAGCAATGCAAATTAGCTGCTACATGAGCTTTCTTCCTCAGGTTATAAGGTACCTGGGAGACTCTGGAAAACCTTTGCAGTTATACTGTGTCTTCGCAGTGCTCAATCATTGTTTCAGTTCAGAATTGAAAATAGTAAAACACAACTGATTCGGTTATCAGAGGGGCAAAGTAGTATCTTGAATACTGTATATCTTCAGAGGACTACTGCCTCTTCACATGTGTGCCCCCTCCTCAATGACTGTGGTATAATAATGTTGTGTTCTAGCAATAGCATTACTATTATGCTATTTATTTGTTGTACCCTCTTCGCGTTTGTCTTTTTTGTGGCTTTAGCTTAAAATTGTAAACTTTTGGAAAAAAGTTTGGAAACTAAGCTTTTCTATGAAGTCTTCCTTTCTTTTGCAGGTAGAAAGCAGTGTTCCATCCCATGTGCTGGAATGTGTACTACAAGAACTAAAAGGTTTACAAGAATTTCTGGATAGAAATTCACAGTTTGCTACAGTAGGAGCCCTTGGAAACCCAAGGTATTATTCATTGTGTTAAACTTACTAGTGATATTTAATGTCCAGCACTTGAAAAACTATACTATGTGTATCTGTGTTGAGTTGAAGTGTATGTATGATCTCCACCTTCAACTATTCAGGTGCTAAAAATGAGTTGTTAGATTTCATCTTTAAAAGATTCAGTATCTGTAATCATATTAGCATTTCTTTTTATTTTTGAATTGCAGTTTCAGCACACCAGCCAATCTGCAACAGAGGCTCCTGGGTTTCATGCGGCCTGATGGTGGAAGTTCTCAGCAAGGCCAGCAAGAGCTCCAGAGGAAATATGGTATGTAATTACTTTTGAACAGGAAGTATCAGGGAATGGTGCTTTTGGATGTTACCTTTCTCACATTTCTTGTTTGTTAAAACCTCTGAAAAAAAATGCCTTTTTTCCATACAAATTTGACATTAATCATTATGCCATACTCGGTAATAAGTTCTAACTAACTTTCCTAGCACCTTTGCTTCTGCTTCCATACCATATCATATTGTTCCATCAGGAGCAGTGCTTCTGCAGTGACGTTGATGTGAGAAAATCATTTACATACAATCGTACTAGAGATTAAGTATATACCCAGAATGACAACTCCAATCTAGATAGAGAAACATTCCAACCTTTAGGCTGACTGTGGCAAGAGAGTTTGTGTGTCACACACTGTGGATGTTACCTTTCAGTCTGATATTGAAAGCTTTACTATTGTAACTAATTAAAGCAGTCCACAAAGGAGAATATCTAGTGGTCTTGAGCCACTGCAAAACACACGTTGTACCTTTCAATTTATTATGCTAAAATAAAAGTGCTTGAACTTTAAAGCACTTTTAAACGTCTCTCTCTCATGCAAAGAATTAAATTTCAATTCTGTGTAGATACGTGTCCTCTTTATCCTATTTTACCCAGACAATCTTGAAATACAAAACTAGAGGCTTCTTTGCACACTTACCTGTCTCCTGTTTTTTTTTTTTTCCTTCCTGATGTTCTCCATATTTCATAAGATTGCTTCATCTCCTCATTACAATACTTAGTAGCTGCATACCCATTTATATTTTCAGGATAGCAATTGTTAAGCAATTCGTTTGTGAGACAAGTGACTATGTTGTCCTATTTAAAAAAAATACTGTAATGCAAGTTGCCAAAGTTACAGTCACTGAAATGTCTGCACAACTTTGTTTAGAAATAAGAGGCCTGTCACACAGCCCTTTGGAACTCATGTCCTATGGTGTAGGTTTTGCTCAGCACTTGCAGGCAAGTTGGGAAGTGTTGGCTGATGTGTATACAGAATTGAAGATGTTTGTGGTCCATGTGGGTATAATCCTGGGTTTTAATTTCTACTTCTTTTTCTGTACTGCTCACTTTCAGTAGTGTGAATGTAAATTTTTTTTAAAAAGTCATTGTGTTCGGTAGATATTTAATAATTCTATTTTTCATTTTTATGCATTCCAAAGCCCATAAACCCTTTTGGATTGCTAAATGCCACAACATAATTATTGCTGCTTCATTTCTGAACTGTAAACACTCAATTGTTGCGATTATGTTCCACGCATGTAATAAGTATGTCCATATTATTCTTTCAGTGAATATAATACATCTTACCAGATTTAAATGTTACTAGTTTACAGAGTAGGTATTGTTCCTTTAAAGGTAGTGTAGATAGCGTTGACCAAAGTTGTAATTGTAATTGTTCTTTCTAAAAGCAAATACAGGTAATCAAACAAAAAGGGAATATGTATTTATTTTTATTTCTTTTATGTTCATCATAAATACATTTATAATAACAGTTTATGAAAAAGACAAGCAAAAAATTAAGACTGATGTATAAATCCAGTGCACTCATACAAAGCCATACTTGAAAGTACTCCTGTGTTGCGTAGTTTGAAATAAATGTTAACAGATGGTATTTGTTTTGGGGAAATGTTAACATGGCACTTTCCTCCACAGAGAGATAGACAGCACTAATCAGGAATGGAAGAGGAAAAAAAAAATAGAAATTTAAGGAGGTTGTTATTGTAAAACCTCAAAAATTTACATGCTAATTTGAAACATGTAGAACAGTTAATTATCTCTTTGCCTTTTCAGCTGAGGCACAGCTAACTGAGAAGACCTCACTTCAAGGCATCCAGCAACTTGTTCGCAAAACCTGTCAGGCATTGGCTTTATGGAAGTTGCTGTGTGAGCACCAATTCAGTGTTGTTGTAGGGGAGCTTCAGAAGGTATGATCTGAATCATACAAATTACTATGTTTTCACCTTAAGCACATTCTGCAAAATGTGCTGAAAAGAATAGACCAATGTTGTCCAGCAGAGAGGAATTCATTGGTTGCCTTAGTGGAGAGCAATAGGGTTGTAGAGTCTCAAACCCTTGCACTTTTGTGTAAGTAGGGGTGCAGAATGTATCACAGAACAGCTGAGGTTGGAAGGGACCTCTGGAGATTATGTGCCCCCTCTGCTCAAAGTGGGGTCAACTAGAGCATGTTGCCCAGGACTGTGTCCAGTAAGTTTATAACAATATTTAGTAAGATCCCCCACACTGCCCCCTGAGCCTTCTCTTCTCCAGGCTAAGCAATGCTAGTTCTTTCAGCCTCTCGTTTGTAAAGAAGGAAACTTACAGAACCATGAGTGTGCTGCTGTGTACCTTTTGCTAATGTTGAATTTGCATGGAGCCCTTGAAGACGCTATTAATTTGAATACTAGGCATTCTGTCCTAGCACTTGATAAGAAAATAGATTATTTGGGAAGTTGTATTCTTTGTCGATAAAAGGAACAATTTTTAAACTTAAAAATTCACAGAAGGATACAGCTGCTTTGGGGAGTTAGCACAATTTCTAACACAGGCAGCTTTTCTCTTGTGTTGGACAAAGAGTTATCTAATTGTTTAACAAATAGAACCTTTTCCTCTGTCTTCAGTATTTTTAGAGTTTTTGCAATAATATTTTCGTGCTGTTAGTGATCATCCATAGACACTATATAGACACTACTGACAACTCTATGTGAGCAAATGTTCCTAGTAATTAAAAAAAATCAATAACCTTCAATGTAGTTCAATACAAAAAAGCATAAAGAGTATAGACCTCAAACTTTTTAAATTCCTCCTTTTTATGCATCTGTCATTTTTTTCATCTATGGCAGTACACAGATGGTGCCCATTATTAAAAACTGTCACATACTCATTTTACAGGGTGTGCATTCTGACGGTGCCCTGGAAGTAAAGGGAACTGCTAATTCCATTCTTAATCACAGAGATGTGAAACAAAAGTGACGCACAGTGAAGATGGCAGAGGAAGTCTGCTCAGAGGACTTCTCACTGTCCTTTGGCATCTAAGGGTCTAGTGCCTTCATTGATAGCGCTTTCTTTATTATTTCCATTTTGCTATATAATGTGTATTTTAAATAATGTATTTCTATGCTGTGCACTTTCATTGGAGTTTTGTATGTTTTTATTTAGTGGAAACAGTTAATTTTGTTGCTGTAACATTGTAACATTTCTAAACAGAATAAAGTAAAAATTTGGTAAACTAATGAAATTTTGTCTGCCTTCAGGAACTTCAAGAACATCTGAAGATTACTGCTTTCAAAGACTTGGTAATTAGAGACAGAGAGTTGACTGGAGCACTCATTGCTTCTCTCATAAACTGTTATATCAGAGATAATGCTGCTGTGGATGGCATCATTGCCCATTTGCAAGATATCTGTCCTCTTCTTTATAGCACTAATGATGCTGTGTGTTCCAAGGTAAGCGCGCTTCCGGATTTTACAGCACCAAAACACAACTTTAGAATGTGTTCAAATGAGATAAAGTTGGGCAGCCTGTAAATCATTATGCTCATTTAGTTTCAGGAGCACAAGAACTAATGAAGGTAGGTCGTGTGCATATTTGTGTCTTGTAGTTGATTAATGCTGAAAATTATGCAAGCTCTGATTTGAAGCATTTGCAGTTATTTGTAGTGTTCATAGGGTCTCTACCTCCAATGTGATGTCTAATATGTCTTCTTGATGTTGATAAAAGGTGTTCTTACTCCAGTCTTTCCTCAGCATAGTTTCTTTTTTTCTGTCTGTTGCCTACGTTCATGGAATTTGTGGAAAGGTAATTGTGTTTAAGAACTTCACTCTTTGAAGCTCTTCAAATAAATGTGAAAAAAGTAACTGGTGAGGGGAGAACGGGGAATCAGTTGGTTAAGTCTTAAGCCTTCTCTCTACTGTTGTTGTATGGTCTTTCTGCTGGAAACTTAATGTTATCAAGTGACAAGAGAGTGCTTTTAAGAGGATGATGTTTCTACTGTTTCAGCTTTGAAGTTTGGAGTAATAATAACTCATTAACTTACAGTATCCATGATCTGTTCATGATGTGTTCGTGTGAGTAATTTCATGTTCCCATCATTTGTCTTCAGGCAAATGAACTGCTTCAGCGGTCTCGACAGGCTCAAAGCAAACTGGAAAAAGAAAAGATGCTAAGAGAGTCACTGAAAGAGTATCGGAAGATCAGCAATCAAGTAGATCTTGCTAATGTTTGTGCGCAATATAGGCAAGGTAAGAGGCAATCACTGATCATGTTCTGGTGAATATCTCTGGTATCCTTTTGTGCCATCTTCTTTTTTGTTTGTTTTGTTTACTAACTTTCAACCCATTTTACAGCATTTTACCGTAAAGAGTTTAATAGCTCTTACAATTAATATAGGTCAACCTGTTCTTTTTGACAGTCTTTCTAGATTTCACCAACCAAGCAAAAAACCCACCTCTGTATAAAAATATTCCCATCCACTTACTTCACATTTTAGTGTCCACTTGTTTCATATATGTGGTAAAAATTTTTTAGGAAAATTGTTGGGCTGTATATAAGCAGAGGGTAAATGACTGTACTTTTGCAGGTAAGGTTTTGTACCAAATATGCTGTCTGAAAGATGGTTATGAATCCTGTTTTGTGCAGTAGAAGCTAGTACATAATTTAAATGTAGATATAACTGTTGTAATAGTGAAGATTTCAGCCTCTGTACAAATATTTAACTTCAGACTTGCATATAATCCCACAGGTTAGGTACAGGCATAAACCTCTATACAATACACACCAGAGTGACTAAGATTTATTTTTTCTTGCTTGCTAAAATGGCAAGTGTTTGATGTCACTTACCATTTTGTCATAGATTTAATACAATAATGAACGGTGATATCTTTTGGGTTTTTTCTAGTGCGTTTCTATGAGGGAGTAGTA
>VZTQ01007052.1:869-18657 GCA_013400755.1 Pelecanoides urinatrix | reverse complement strand
TAAAAATATGGGACCTAAGAGGCTCTGGGAAAAGATCAATGCANAGACATCAGTGCATATGGTGTAAACAAAAGGAACATTGGAAAAATTAGTGTCCAGAGAGGCGGAAAGGAAAAGCAAGGATACAGGCCCATGTTAAGGACGATTGACTAAGGCCTGGAGAATCTACCCTAATGGATCCTCTGGTTAGAATAAAGTTAGGGGAACAGAGTAAAGAGGTTGAATTTTTAATAGACATGCGTGCCTCTTATTCTGTGTTAAATCAAGAACTAATACCCGTGGATGAGTATTTTGTGACTGTAATAGGAGCTACTGGCCAACGAGATAAAGCTTTCTTTTTACAACCACTTAAATACAAGTTAGGAAAACAAATAGGGATACGTAAGTTTTTGTACATGCCAAATTCTCCGAAATCCTTATTGGGATGAGATTTATTACAGCAATTTGGGGCAAAAATATCGTTTAAAGGGGATAAAATAGAATTTAAAGTCAAAAATGAACAATTGATTGAAGTCTTAAGCCTGACTTTAATGCAGATGAAGAACGCAAAACAAATACCTAAAGAAATTTTAGATCAAGTATATCCAAGAATGTGGGCCTCCAGGATACCAGGAAAGGCCAAAAATGCAGCACCAGTAAAGATAGAGTTAAAACCAGGGGCTGGCCCAGTTAGAATCAAACAGTATCCTTTGAAGTTAGAAGATCAAAAAGGAATAAAAGAAATAATTGATAATTTCTTGCAATTCGGACTACTTGTGCAATGTGAATCAGAGTACAACACTCCTATCTTGCCTGTGAAAAAGCCAGATGGCAAAAATTACAGATTAGTTCAAGATTTGAGAGCAATAAACAAAATTGTAGAAGACTTGCACCCTGTGGTGGCAAATCCTTACACATTGTTAACTAAATTAAAGAATAATCAAATATGGTTTACCATTCTGGACTTCAAAGATGCCTTCTTTTGACCTTGGCAAAAGAAAGCCAAAAATTATTTGCATTTGAATGGGAAAATCCCGATACAGGAAGGAAGACCCAGTTAACTTGGACAGTGTTGCCTCAAGGATTTAAGAATAGTCCTACTATCTTTGGTAATCAATTAGCACGAGAAATTGAAACTTGGAATCCCCCATCACAAGGTGGCACCCTGTTACAGTATGTAGATGATCTTTTAATTGCCACAGAGACAGAAGAAGAATGTATGCAATGGACTGTAAGTTTGCTTAACTTTTTGGGACTGAACGAATATCGAGTCTCTCAACAGAAAGCCCAGCTGATACAACCACAAGTGACGTATCTTGGATTTGAAATCTCGAGAGGACAAAGAGAGCTCAGAACGGAGTGAAAAGAAGCTATTTGCTGCACACCAGAACCCAGGACAGTAAAAGTACTCAGAACCTTTCTTGGAATGACAGGTTGGTGCAGATTATGGATATATAATTATGGACTTTTAGTAAAACCACTGTATGAATTACTGAAAGAAAATTCATCAGAATTAGTTTGGATGGGAGAGGCAAAGAGAACATTCCGAAAACTAAAAATGGAGCTTATGAAAGCCCCAGCCTTAGGCCTGCCAGATGTTTCAAAACCTTTTTGGTTATTTTCTCATGAGAGACAGGGCATAGCACTGGGAGTGCTTGCTCAACAATTAGGGTCAGATAAAAGAGCAGTTGCATACTTCTCCAAACAACTAGATGAAGTGAGTAAAGGATGGCCTGGATGCCTGCAAAAAATAACGGTATTGGTCTCTCATAGAGTCTCGGCAGCGCTAGAACAAAAGGAGAGTCATTGGCTTTCTCCTTCCAGATTTCTGAAGTGTCAAGCTATTTTGGTCGAACAGGATGATGTTAATATGCAGACTACTAATATTGTAAACCCAGCATCCTTCCTCAGTGGAGAGACCTCAAAACCACCCCAGCACACGTCTCGCTTCTCTTTAGCAATTTAGTGTAGTTTCATCTCTAGGTTAACACACCTAAAAGCTAGCTTGGTGAATCGGATTGTTATTTCTGCATGTCACGTAATTACAAAGGGTCTTTACAGTAGTGTCAGCTGTAGGTTTAGTGCACTCCCTTTCTCCCCCCGATCCTCACTTCAGGTGGACTGTATAGCTTTTAGGATCCCTCCTGGAGTGGAGCATCCTGGTCCCACATTACACAACATGGAGGTGGTTGAGGGATAAGATTGTCCCAGGGATCACTTAAGGGTGCTCCAGGGATCGAGGTTCTGTCCCCTCAGCATTCCTCTCTTCTTTGCTCTGCCCCACCCCCCAGTTTCATCCCAGCAATCCTTACATGATCATGGTCTCCTGAAAATCCACAGAGCCTTTTACACAGAACAGGTATTCTGAACACAATGCTATAGGAGGGAAAATGTGGCAAGTGGGGAGGTAGACCTCCCACACTGTGTCCTGCATTAGAAAGAAATTAAAATTTCTCTGTAGATCCTCATAGAGGATCTTAAAAGTTTTTCAAGAAATGTTAGGCCCAAAACTGGGCCACATGGAACCAGCCGGAGACCTGGAGTGCAGGATGAATGAAGAGAAGAGGAGATTCTGTCTGCAGGAATATCTGACATCACCTCAAAGAGGATGTTGGGTGGAGGAGAAACCTTAGAAGTTTCTAGAACTGTCCCAGAAAGTCCTGCTGAGAATCAAGCCACTTAACCTACAAGCGACCTATTCTGAGGCTCACTCTCAGAATTAGCATACTCCTTTGGCTCTCAAATGCAGAGAAGTGACCTGTGTGCCCCACATAGTAGGCTAACAAGGCCCCCCAAGGGCATATGGGGTAGGTACTCTGCCAGAGATGATGAAAGTTCTGTGCACTGTGGGTGCAGCCAGACTCCCCTCAAAGGGGCTAGCTGTGAGCAGTATGGATGTGAAAGCTTCTTGTCCATTGGCTGAGGTAAATCACTTGGATGACATAGACGAGGACTGGTTGTCTTTCACTGCTGAAGAAGTGCTGAAGGACTGGTTTCAGGGCCAATTACATGACAGAAGTGCAAAAGGTCAGAAACTCTGCTCCAGAAAGTGTAGGACTGCTCGGAATCCTCAAGGTTCATGGAGCCAGATGTAGCTGAAGAAAGTTCCCCAGTACATCAAAGACCTGATCACGGACACCATTCCAGAGTGGTGATGCTGCTGTCCAGGTGTAGGTGCCTCTTACTGGGTTTAGCAGGATGGTGGCTTGGTGTGTGGGAAACAAGCCATGGTCAAAGTACTGAGCTGCCAGGTGGAGGAGTCATGGGGTGAGGTGAGCGGATTGCACACCCGAGAACCAGAACAAATTGCAAGAAGAGACAGAGCAGTGGCAATAGCCAAGGTCCCCTGCAGCAATGAAGGACGTACAACTGGAGGGTACACTTTATCGAGTGGTGAGGAAGACTCCCAGGATGGGGGAGGCTGGATGCTTGTGGCCTTTGACAGAAGGAGAAAGGCACTCTTTATAAGGTGCTCATTTTCTTTTGCCAGAGGATAAGTAGAACAGTTAAGGAGAGGGATAAATAACAAAAAACCCTACTTCACATGCAACTATATTTGGATTCTTATAGCATGCAACAGAAAGGGTTTCACAAGGACTAAGAACACTATGATTTGTGAGAGTGCAGTGCTTCCTGGGCTATTATTGGAAGTCTTTGTGGATGGAGCCATAGTTATTCCGCTCTGCACCTACTGAGTACAGATGGGTGAGCAATTGGCTGACAGGTCAGGCTCAAAGAGTTATAGTAAATGGGCTCATATGAGGCTGGCAGTCAGTCACCAGTGGGGTTCTCCAGGGCTCAATTTTAGGGCCAGTGCTCTTCAATATTTTTATAAATGATCTGGATGCAGGAATTGAATGTACATTAAGTTTGCCAATTATACTAAACTAGGAGGACCTGTGGACTCCCTCAAGGGTAGAGAGGCCTTACAGAGAGATCTGGATAGACTGGAGAGCTGGGCAATCACCAACCATATGAAATGTAACAAAAGCAAGTGCTGGATTCTGCACCTGGGATAGGGTAATCCTGGTTATACAAAAAACGGGGGGACAAGAGGCTGGAGAGCAACCCCGCGGAAAGAACTCTGGGAGTTTGGGTTGATGGCAAGTTGAATATGAGTCAATAGTGTTCCCTGGCAGCCAAACGTGTCTTGGGGTGCATCAAGCACATCAGAGATAGCCGGTCGAGGGAGGTGATTGTACCACTCTGCACTGCTGCAGCCCCACCTTAAGTACTGTGTGCAGTTTTGGGCACCTCAATATAAGAAGGACATCAGAGTGTGTCCAGAGAGGGGGGACCAAGATGGTGAAAGGCCTCGAGGGCAAGACTTAACGGGAGCAGCTGAGGTCACTTGGTTTGTTCAGCTTGGAGAAGAGAAGGCTGAGGGGTGACTTCATCACAGTCTATGCCTTTCTCAAGGGGGGCAGCAGAGGGGGAGGTTCTGATCTCCTCTCTCTGGTGACCAGCAATAGGACACAAGGAAATGGAATGAAGCTGCATCAGGGGAAGTTCACATTGGATATTAGAAAAAAGGCTCTTCACTGAGAGGATGGTCACTCACTGGAATAGGCTCCCCAGGGAAGTGGTCACAGCACCAAGTCTGTCAGAGTTCAAGGAGCGTCTGAACAATGCTCTTAGTCATATGGTTTAGTTTTAGGTGGTCCTGCAAGGAGCAGGGAGTTGGACTCAATGATCCTTATGGGTCCCTTTCAGCTTGAGATATTCTATGATTCTATGATTCCACTTTGGAATCAAACTGAGAAGTAGATTACAGAGTGAGTGCTAAGGGCAAGATAAAAATGTCTAAGACATGGTTTATTTCTTCCCAAAGTAGACATTAAAGATGGGTTAGCTGAATTGCTCGCTAGAGACAGCCATTGATTATGCAGGAATCCTTAGGTGACTAATTCAGATGCTGCAAATGTCTATACCTGGACACACAAATCCTGTCACTGGTGCCTATCATAAGGCTATGTCAACATTGCCTTTGATTTTTACTTGGTAGTTCACTTCTGATTTCAGATGCTGTATGAAAAGGCAAGGTTTTACGACAGGCTAGAGCATCCAGTGACTTGCACATTTTCCCTTTCTGGAGGAACAATCTACTCATTCAGGAGCAGAGTCATATGAGAGTCAAACAGCAAGGCTGTGCCAACAGTCAGAGATTCAAGTATAAGCTGAAATCTTGAACTAACATGCTTGCTACCTGATTTTGTCTATCTGCATCTGGACCAGAAGTTCATTAATGATTCTATAAATGCTTTACACCTGCCAGTTAATTTCTGTAGAGATACAGAATTTTAACAGTAGAACTTCATAGCACACCTGTGTTGATTCCTTTACACAGTACAGTTCTCCTCTAAATTATTCCATACAGGTTTTAGGGTCACCCTAAGGCTTTTTGATAATTAGAAGGAAATTATTTGAAGCTTGCTTAATATCTATTATGTTGCTACATAATGTACACTGTGAAGTTGTTCCTAAGAAAATTGTGTTAACAAACAAAACAAAAATAAAAAAGCTTTCACTTATTTACTTCAAAATATTTTTTTTTAATTTTCCACAGCAAAGTATGTATTTGCTGACCAGCTTCCACATTGAGCCTTTGATCTCCTTGTTACGCAAGGTATAGATCATGGGATTAGTCAAGGGGAAGATGACTGTATGGAAAAGAGCTACAACTTTTTCCATTGGTACAGCTTGGAAAGGTAAACCATAGATATACATAGCTGGGCCACACATGACAAAAACCACAATGATGTGGGAAACACAGGTGGAAGCTACTTTGTTCTTTGCCTTGGAGGACTGTGTTCGGAGCTTCAGCAACAGGACAGTGTAGGAGATTAGGAGAAGTGTAAAGCACATGACTATAACAACTCCATTGTTGAGGAAAATCAAAAGCTCCACTATGTAAGTGTTGGCACAGGCCAACTTGACCAGCTGATGGACATCACAGAAGAAGTTGTCCAGGATGTTGGGACCACATAAGGGGAGGTGGATGCTGAGAGCAAATAGAATGATGCCATGGATGAAGCCCCCACCCCATGTAGCTCCAACCAGGACACAACATACACCCCTGTTCACAAGCCTGGTGTAATGAAGAGGTTTGCAAATGGCTACATAACGGTCATAGGCCATGACCAGGAGCAGGAAAGCTTCAGCTGCTCCCAGGAAGTGGAGGAAGAAAAGCTGGGCCATGCAGGCACTGTAGGAGATGGTCTTATGGTGTGAGAAAAAGTCAGCCAACATTTTGGGTGGGATCACAGAACAGTAGCAGATGTCCAAGAATGCCAAATTGGCCAGGAAAAAATACATGGGTGATCCCAGTTGGGAATCCCCCTGAATTGTGAGAATGATAAGGATGTTGCCTGGCAGAATGATCGTATAGAAGAGCAGGAAGAAGAAGAAGAGAATCATCTGGACTTTGTGGTTTTGGGACAATCCCAACAGAACAAACTCTGTAACTACTGTATAGTTCTCGTGTTCCATTTCCATTCTGCAGAGCCCTGAAAAACAGACAGTAACCATGGTAAAAAACAAACACCAGTGCAAACCTACAGAAATGTCTGAACAACATGGGGTATATTTCGAGTGCCTAAAATGCATGCCTTTTTCCCATTTCCTAGTTTTAGGGAACTCCTAAGGGTGAAATACTTGAAAGCCAGTAATTTAGATTCCCACTAACTTGGGCATTTTACTGGAAATGTAAACTGGAAATGTCCACATTTTATTAGATGTTCTTTGTTTTCTCTGCGCCCTGGGAACTGGCACCTGGATGGAATATAGGTCATAAAATATCAGTCCATTCTTCCATGGGTAGGCTAATTTTTGTGGTTTACAGTGTAGATGCCTTTATCTGTGCTAGTCCTGGCTACTGCCTCTCCAGTTGACGAAGGCAACTCCTTCCAGGGTAGACAGATTTAATTCTAAGGTAGACAGCTAAACAAAGCTAGCCAAAGTGCACTCTGATATTACACAATTAAGCTAAATCACATCCACTGATTATGAAAGGAAACTAAGAATAGATCACTCACATCTGAAGGAAGGTTTATGAATCCCTCGGGTGCTTTCATCTGACAGCTGCAAAGTTGTTTGCAATTAAACAATTTAAAATCCCTTTATACTTAATTATGTCAGTATAGCCAGACCAGGGAATGACTCATTCCATCCTAAATTTTCTCTAGCATATATCAGTTAAAGTATTTTCCAAAATATTTCATTTTCCAACTGTCTGTCAAGGGAACTGAGGATGTCTAGATCACATTCAGACTTCTACCTTTCTCCAGAGAAATCCCACAGCGGTGTCTAATTTTCTAACAAAGTCAACAGAACACTGGAAACATAAAGAAAGCTCAGTTATCTAAATATTTGTATGAAATTAATCCAGCATGAATTGGCGTGATGGCAGTCTGGCAAACAAACTGACATTTTTTCATAGAATTCATCGGATCATTTCAGTTACATGTATTTCGAAAGGATCTGTGGATTTTGACACCCCCCTCATGAAGAAAACCATAAAAATTGGTCAGATTTCTTTTAAAAGTCTTTCCGTTTATTTAAGTTCTTTCATTCCTCCAACTTCTTTTTCTTCTTTTGGGTCAGGAGAAAGTTATGTGAGTTTTTGCCTCCATTTTTTTTAACACTTTTCTTCCAATTTGCTACAAAGATAGTATGTCTGTCTGCATGACAGCGTCTGCACATTACTGCATTAGTAACTTCACCAGCAATGTTGAGGTAGAGAATAAAGCATACTGAAAAAGCTTTAGTGGGAGAAAATGCTGACCTGTAAGGATTGTTTAGTTTTAGAACAGTTTTACTTTAGTTCCTTTATTGAGACCAATGAGAAAAGAAATCAGTATTGACAGTGGAAACTTAAAAAATATAAAAAAAACTGAGAGGAGGAGAAAGTGGCAAAAAGTAGTAAAATTCATAATAAAGGAAAAAAAAAGGAAAGGAAAGCAAGAAAGGAATAAAAACAAGTAAGAGAAAAAAATACTCCTTACGTCACTTTTTCATGTTTTTGTCAAAAGTCAAAATTTCACGTCATGCCTTGAAATAAAAAAAATTCTTGACATTCTTTGTTTTCTCCATCTCTTCCTTTCTTTTATGGACAACTGAAGGGCTCATTGTGCTGCATGTGTGTATAAATTGACCGATATTTAATTTCTTATCTGACTGTGAATCCTTATCCATCTGGATGTGAGTTTCTCTTTGCCTCAATTTAGATTCCCTCTAAGTGGTTTGGTCAGCTCCAGTCTCTTCCCATCTCAGTCACATGACAGAAAGATTCCTGCAGGAACCTACCACTCCACTCCGCTGTCTTGTATTGTATCATATCCTACACATCCAGCTAATGCAGAAACAACACTCTCCCTTCACCTCTACTTGGTTATAGAGACTTCTGTGGTTGCACTTGACTTCTGTGGCTTTGCATCTATGACTCTCCTACACAGCTCAGTATCTACTACTCTCTGGGTTGTTCAGCCCTAACCAGCAAAGAACCAAATTAGTTTACTCCCTCTTTGCTCTTTCCTGCCACACCACTTTGAATAGGTGGTAAATATTTCCCAGTTCTTCTACATACTTCCTGATGTTATCAGTCTGCCTATATCCAGATCCTCTGCACTCTTCAGCTGCAGATTGTGGTTTACCCCATCTCCCTTCCACAGTGATGAAGACTGGCTGCTCTGAACTCAGGTCTATTCCTTCTTCCTATTTTCACTGCTGCATTTTTGTCTTCACTACTGGAAACAAATTTACCAGGAAAGGTACATAATGCACTTCTTCATTTGTCTCTCTTCACTCCTTTAAATGATTTAGTTAAAAAAAAAAACAAAACGCTTACAGGAGACCCGAGAATCAGAATCTATGAGTGTGATGACTCATTCTGGTCTTTTCTACAGTGAAGCCATCTTTTCATGAGTTATTTATGGGGGTGTTCATATTGCACAATTTACAATGCTGTTGATGTAGATATCTGCATCTGAATATGTCAACATAGCGACCTGAGGGACAGAGTAGAAGGAAGAAGATACAATTCGTCTTAGGAAGTGTAGGGATGGAACCCAGGTCCTAAACACAGATGTTGAGTGTGATTTTACACTCTCTGGAATAACCTGCCTGGCCTCCATGTCTGGTCTAGAAGGATGGTCCTATGTCTCACCAGCTGATCTGGTGGAGATGTCTGAGATAACACCTAGTGCTATCAGAGTGGTTCAGACAGTGTTTGACTATTTCAATTCTGCTCTACACGGCTAGTTCAGATTTTTAACTGTATCTTTATCTTTGGACAGATGAATTGTACCTGTAATCTCTGAATTTATCCCCTGGTTATTTCTGACTGATAGGGAATTCCTAAGCCTAAATGATTGTGTAACTACTACAGAAACAAATTTCATCTGCTGCGAGGAGGATGATGATTAAATCCTTGCTGGATCTGCTAACATCTTCATCAGAAGGTGTCATACCATTCTTTAAGGCAATGCTGATGTTCACCTGTGGACCTAAGCGAAGTGAGATTCTGGGCTTTTAACCACTATTACCTACACAGTTTGGTCATGGGCACCAAAGAATACGTGCTGACAGTCTAAACAAAATACGACAATCACTCATTACTAGTCCAATCACAGTAATACTAACACCCAATTTCTGTTTAAGGTCTTTACTGATAAACTCAGTAGAAAACAAGTATCCGTCCCTTTTCCCTGAAGTTAAGTTCTCACCCTTTTTGTTATCTGTAGTTCAAGATCAAATGTCCTTCATCCTCAGGCAAAGTGAGCAGTCAATATCTCAAGTCCTTGTACTGGGATGAGTACAGTACTGCCTGTAACACTTCTCTTCCTCATTGATTCTGAGTTCTCTCAAGGTTATTCTTACTGACACTGGTTTTATCAGCCCTCCCTGAATCATGTGTGGATGCAAGACAGCTAAGACCTAAACTCCCCTAATCCCTACATCTCTTAAAGCCCTGTCTTCCCAAGTCCTTCCCAAGTACTAACAGCTCTTCAGCTACCCACTTCCGAGCTTCACTCCACACCAGGACTCTGTATTTCTGAAACTTATTGCAATCCCAGCTTTAAAATCCTACAAATACCTGCTCAGAGCTTCAATATGCATCTCCTTTTCAGGAGCTCTGTTGGTAATCCACCATTCTGACCTGAATTCTTGCTCTTCTGGCCGTGAATCCTCTTCCACACTCCCATGTATTTAGTACTGCTGTGCATGCACCAGAGGTTCCGTTCTTTTAAATGCCAGACCCATTCATAGCAATTTGTCTCCCTGCCCAATTGTCAGCACTAACACCAGAGACTGCAACCAGACTGCCTGTGACCTTAGCTGCTTCACTCACCACCTGATGACAGAGGGCGAACATTGTGTGCCAGAGGATGGAGAGGATTTTGTCTCTTTGCATCCTCTAGATAATGCTTTCTTTATCTCTTCTGAATGTGCAGGTTGTTTCTGGTTCCAAGGGTGAAGGTTAGATAATTGTGGCAGCAGCTGTGGTTTTGGAGTGCTAACTCGGATGCCCAGGGGTCTTAATAAAAGCTCTAAGGTGTGTGACTTTATTTGTAATTATTTATTAGTATTTGTTAATTATTTATTTCCACATATATTATTTCTGGACCAGGTGACAAAGATTCATACTTTCAGGAAGTGTAAAACAAATCAACTCAACAATTTCCCTCTGCCCCGCCCCCCTCTCTGTTTCTCCCTTTCCTCAAACTCTTTCTTTTAATTTGTGTTGGCAGTATATCAGGACTGGGAGGTACTTATTTCTTTTCACTGCCTACAAAGAATGGGTAGCTCAGACTTAAAGATATACCATCTACATGGCTACAGTTAAGTGAAATTAATTCCATTGTGTATTTATACATTATTACTTAATGTACAGTACACATTATATACTATTTATGTACATGTATATTAACTAAATCCCTTTGTAATGTTAACAAAAAATTAAACCCAACACAGACATTCAAAAGGTCAATGCTGGAAGCTAAATTAAAGAAGCAGCATAATCCAACAATGATAAAGATTCATTCTGTGATACTGTAGTGAAGCATCAAATACTGCACCAGCAACACATGTCAAATGATTAATTTAGCTGTTCTCTAGGATTTCTGAGGCTTCCTTTAAGATGGAGGGCAATTCAGTACAACTTGCCCTCTCTGCATGATTAATCAAAACACAACGTTTATCCAGGATGAGAGGGCAATTCAGTACAACTTGCCCTCTCTGCATGATTAATCAAAACACAACGTTTATCCAGGATGAGAAGTGACAGGTGCCAGGACACCACCTGGCAGTGGAAATCCCACCCGACACTCACAGTCACATGTCCCACCTGATGTGAAAGTCCTGCCTGTCTTCCAGTCGCATGGCTGGGTAACTTTACTGCTCCTTGCCTCTGGGGCTGCTGATTTTGATGCTATTATACCACATATGATTTTAAAATAATGCCCTGTGACTGGTTGCTTATTTTCTTAGGGCCAGGATATACATATATACACATGCACATGCATATACATATGCATTTCCATCTGTGTTCAAATATGTTTACACATCTATATTTAAAACCAAATATATATATTCATAAAAGGGTATGGATAATATAATTGTTTAGAACAGATAAGGAATTATGCTGGTTTTGGCTGGAATAGAGTTAATTTTCTTTGTGGTAGCTAGTATGGGGCTATGTTTTGGGTTTGTGCTCAAAACAGTGCTGAAAACACAGGGATGTTTTACTTACTGCTGAGCAGTGCTTACACAGTGTCAAGGCCTTTTCTGCTCCTCACTCCACCCCACCAGCGAGGAGGCTGGGGGTGCACAAGGAGGTGGGAGGGGACACAGCTGGGACAGCTGACCCCAACTGACCAAAGGGATATTCCATACCATTTGCCATCATTCTCAGCAATTAAAACCTGGGGGAAGAAGAAAGAAGGGAGGGACATTCGGAGTGATGGCATTTGTCTTCCCAAGTAACCGTTATGCATGATGGAGCCCTGCTTTCCTGGAGATGGCTGAATACCTGCCTGCCGATGGGAAGCTGTGAATGAATTCTTTGTTTTGCTTTGCTTGCATGCGAGGCTTTTGCTTCCCCTATTAAACTGTTTTTATCTCAACCCACGTAAAAGCTGTCACTTTTACACTTCTAATTCTCTCCCCCACTATTGGGTGGGAGTGAGCAAGCGGCTCTGTGATGCTTAGTTGCCAGCTCTGGTTAAACCATGACAGCATTGAAGTTTAAATGTGAATAATAAGAAAACACATGTACAGGGCTTTCAGGAGACTGCATTTCCCTACTGAGCAAGAGACTCTGCTCCCAGGAGATCGCAACATGGGTCTTTCCCAGGAAGGACCACTTCTGGCACTCCATATCCCTAATGGGGATTTTGAAATTCTAGTTTTACCACTTCTCTCGAATGCAACAGGGAAGATAGAGGAGGAGAAGCACAGCCTGTGTCTTCCATGGAAATGTGTGGCAGGTGGAGTGGCAGATTCAGAGGTCTGGGTTTAGGAGATATGTAGAAGAGTATAGATTTTTTAATTTAGACCGGGTACCATTACATAAAACTTTTACTTGGGGTGTAGATGGATTTTTTGAACATATACACCAGCTGTTTATACATGGTGATTGTTCTCAGATTGTTCGTGAAGCTGTCAGCGTGTACAACTCCTTATATTGTCCCACTGTTAATGTAAGCAATATGAATATAGGGAAACTTTTAGAATGGGTCATTTATCTCCTAAAAAGTAATTCACCTGTGTTTTGTCCAGTTTCCTTCTGGCTGACATTATTGTAATAAGGAAAGGCTATGATGACTACTTCATAGCTTCCAAATGAAAGAATGGACATGCTATTAATCACCCAAGGTGGAAAGTGTACATGTATACAAGTTCCCAGCCTGAATATATATTTCATAGATGCTTTAAATTTTTTTTCCCATGAAACTAAGCAGCTTTCCTTAAGCACTGGGATTTGCGGGTTGCAAACATTATTTCTTCCATTTTTTTTCAACTGCTAAAAATCAAAAGCAGAATATTACATGGTGAACGGTGTGGTGATTGAGGAGAAATTTGTCCTATAACATGCAATCAATTAGGAGAAGATTTTTGTCTTTTTCTATTGCCAAAATTTTGAGGGAGCCTTGCGTATCATACAGGAGCAGCAGAGAATTGGACTCAATGATCCTTATGGGTCCCTTCCAGCTTGAGATATTCTATGATTCTATGGTTCTATGAATGAGATTATGGTGATGACTTGTCTCACATTCTATGAGGGAGAGGTGATGAAAATGTAAAGGTGTGTAACTTAGATCCCTTTCAGCATAGTGTGCTAGCCTCTACTTGCATGGCCACACAGCAGTTGATTTTTCTTAAATGTAACACTGTAGCACAACTTGCCCCAAATCATCATCACTAGAGGAAAAAGAGATCTTTGACACCCTTTACTCAGTGGATTGTGTACACAGCTGAAAAAGAAAATATTCAACTCCATCATGAATTATAAAACAGTGACTCTCAAATGGGCAAATGCTACCATAAAAAAAGAAGAAAGAATCCTGTGACTGGGGCAACCTTTGGTTATTTTTATTAGATGACACAGGAAAAGATACACCACATGACAACAGCAGGAGGATTTAATATCAGGCCTATATGGGAGCATGAGGAGGTCACTATGAAAAAAGTCAGATGGGGAGTTCACAGAGTTTGTAGTGAGGAACTATACGTGCCTCTGCTACCCAGAGGTAGTGGTGTTCTTTTTGTCAGTAGGCTCTATGTCGTTTATTTATATTACTAACACCCTTCAATGAAAACCTACATTACTATGATTTTACTGGTCTCTATCCTTTCATGTACAAAAAAAATCCAATTGCCTCTTGGACACCCCAAATCTTTGAGAATTTTGACAGCCTGATGGCCCATTTTGGCATGGCCAAAATAAAAGTGTACTTCTCTCAAGCACTCTTTCCTCCCATCCTTCCCATGGTGGTAAACATCAATCTATTCTTTCCCTTTTGCTGCACTTTCACTGAAACCTGCTGGGCCCTCTGCACCTGCAATGATGAAGAAAGAGCCCTCGTCAGCACCTGGTGTTCCCTGGAATAGAATAACACTCCTTGTTGTCCCCATATACATATTCCTGTGAAGTTCACTTTTTTCCCTGGCCTTCCATTTGGGTGGGCAGTGATGCTTGTACCTTGCAGCACAGCACAAAGACCAAGGGTTGTCCCAGTAATACTGCATGGTCCTCCTGTTTGTCTGAGGCCGTGTCAGGGAGCCTCTTGATCAGACTCAGGACTGATCTCTTCCTTGCCTGAGGTGGGGATCTCTTGCTTATCATCAGAGGGTTGGTCCCTTGCCCTGCAGACATGCTCAGTCTTCTTCATGTACTCCCACCCTGTTCAGTGCTCACCCATCCCTTTTAATCCACCTCCCCATCCCCACAAACACATTAGGACTTGTTCAGCAGACATGTAAAGCAGTGGTCCCCAACCTCTTTCTTTTTTTATTCACGTTTAAACTGTAACTATTTATTTCATTATCTCTTAAACAAGTGTGTTATACACACATATACATACTTACACATAGTTTTTGTGTCTATATAGAGTAGGGGAGTACTTAAAATCTGAAATATTTTTGTGGCACAGGAAACTTTACTTGTCTACTGCCCGTAGAAGAAAAACAACATGATGATGACAATGAAGTATTATGAGACAAATTTATGGGACAAAACAGAAACTTAAATCAGCTAGTCAGATATCCCACTACAATTAAAGTTGGATGCCAAACATCGTTATCTATTTATAAAAGCACACATTTTCCTTATTAATGTAAATTATTGCTAGTGAATTATTACAGATCCATATTATAGTGCCAACACTAGTACTAATATTTAAAAGGAATCATGGGAACAGGATTTCATTGTACATGTATTGNCTCAATACTATATTCTGGAGTTTGGATCAAGCTTACATGTATGAAGGGAATGTCCCCTATAGATTCCCATGCCTTTCTCTTCACGGCACAGGAAAAATACATAAAATTAATACCAGCTTGAAATCAGGTTAGGCATGTTAGAATCAATAGTTCCTATATTGGGGTTGGGGAGATGAATCCAGCCACAAACTGCTGCCTTGGTCTACTCTGGCTACAGTCTGTGAAGCTGTGATCCACTGAATGGCATAATTTAACCAGAACTCCCCTTCTTTATAGAGGAGACAGGATGGCGTAAGTGTAAGTGAGCTAGGCTCTAGCAAAATCAATGGCTGTGTTTCTTAGATACCAAAGATCAGTGCTCCTTCCTAGAGGTGAAATTCTGATTTACACCAGCTGAAGAGGTGTCTCGCTGTCTATCGCACTAGTTCCTGTTTGTGCCAGCTCTTCCTTTGGAGTATCTTTCATGCACATGTGGCAAATGGAAACAAGGAGCAGAAGGGGTGAACTCAGGGAACACAGTGTGTTGCTGATAGTGTTTGATAGTATGGGAGGGCCCTACAGCAGTTATAAAAAAGGTTTATCCTAAATGGATGAATGATATTGGATGTCTCTTCCTTCTTGGAGCACAGTCTGACACATCTTTTAAAGAAGCATGAATTTAAAAGATTTAACCATTTGAAATGCAATGTCCCTTAAAGTGATTCAGGCTAATCACACTATTGCTATTTTATTAGAGTAATTAAGCTTTTTTGTAAAGAAAGGCTTCTTTCAGTCCTGCCTTTTCAAGGAATAAAACAAAAAAAATGAAATAGTGAAATAAATACACGGAGGTAAATCAGCTCCCAGAAGCAAAGTCAGTAGAAAAATGAAGTTTCCTTAACTCNCTGCCTTTTCAAGGAATAAAACAAAAAAAATGAAATAGTGAAATAAATAAAGAAAAAATTAACTCTCTAACTCTTTTCACGGAGGTAAAAGTAAATCAGCTCCCAGAAGCAAAGTCAGTAGAAGCTTAAATGAAGTTTCCTTAACTTTGGTTCTCCAGTGTTTTAATTATGAAGAAAAAAGGGTTCCAATGAGACACAGGCAAGTTAAATTCCCTGGAGGGGTCTAAACAAACACAACATTGCAAAATGTAATTATCCACTTTGCCATTAACTAGTTGTCGTGAAATTTCTGAAGTCAGGCAATGAATTTATCCTGAGATGACTTACATTGCCTTTCTCTTTAACAAGCAAACAAAAAAAAAAAGAATGTTATACTGAAAAATCTCATCCCTCCTTTTTACTGCCTTTGCTGTCAGTTAACGAAGTCAGCTGAAACCTGTACTGTTTCCTAACAGAGACAGCCTTCAAAGACCAGCATAACCACATCGGTAGTGAAGATTTCTTTTGCTTGACCTCAATATGGAAACTGTAGTTTGAATGTTGCAGGATTAGGCCCAGGCTATTAACCAAGCCAAGGTACCTGTTCCATGTGGAATAAGCTTTAAAACCCTTCCTACTTTTGGTGATTTGGAGAAAATTTTCTTCCATGTGTGGAAATTTCACTGACATGTGGGGAGGTGCCTTGGTATGTGACCTTGGGATAGAAGCAATTAATGCAGCACTCTACACGGTGAAATCTTCTGGAAAGGGCTGCATCATCCTCACCTCATTTGGGCTGTCAGATCCAGCATGATGTATTTACCTCTAACATAAAGATCTGTCCTAAGGGCTTATTTTTTTCCCTCTGAACAAATGTGGCAGTGCAGCTCGTGCTCACTGCTCTGTATTCATGTTATGTCCAGCTAAGCTAGGTCTTCCTCTGAGCCCTGTATAACATCCTAAAGCATAATAATTATTGTTCTATGCTCAAATTTGTGGTGTTTTTTGGTTTGGGATTTTTTTTGGCTCAAAATGTATGAACCAAAACCCAGAAATATGTTTCAGACATGATGTTGCATACAAATGTGCCATTGTCCAAGACATGTTGCAAGGGCATCTGGGAGTGTTTGAGAGTGCAGCAAAAGCTGGGATAGCTTTGCAAGATTGTTTCTGGGGAAAAGAGTCAAAGGTTGTGTGCTGTCAACCCTACTGCCAGTACAAAACTGAAAGTGGAACGAACTTTCCTCAAAACTGCACCAGGCTTCAGAGCATCCCATCTGAGAAGGGACTTGGATCGTGAAGCATGAGTAATCCCAGGGAAGAGGTACTGGAGGCAAATCACACAGGTAATTCAGTTGGCAAATTGTAGACATTGCCTAAGATGACAAACATTAAGACACCTCAAGGCAGTGAGGTAAATCCAATATTTGCTGTCCTGTGCACTAGGCAAAGAACAGCTCATCTCCTAGACCAGGTCTAGAGAAATCTGAGCTCCAGCCCCCTTACTCCTTCTCTGATAAACAAATGTTACTCCTCTTTTTGAAATTACATCAGCAGCTGTGGTGATTCATCTGACCTGTCTTGGACAACTGTCATGAGGTAAGTTCTCGTTGCAGATAACTATCTGCTCCCATTGAGTACAGATAGGGTCTGGACAATATGGGTAGACTTCGTCAACTAAATTTTAGGCAGCTATGTTTAAGTAAGTGAGATGAATCCTATCTCTCTGCATTCAAATGTGCTACCTAGCAGATCTCACTGCCTGAAAAAAACAAAAAATCAGTGAACAACCTTGCTTGCTTGCTTGCCTGTCTACTTGCTCACTTGCTCACCCTCTGCACTCCTAGTTAAGGAGGCTAAGGGCTTGAAGTTATGTGGCATGCACCCTCTTCCCTGTTGCCTTAAACCAGCCAATCACATATTCGATTCTGACAGTTTTACTAAGCAAGACAGCTACCTGTTGCACCTCTGCAATCTCTGACAAGTCCTCAGGTGGGATTATTCAG
>VZTQ01007049.1:311416-325666 GCA_013400755.1 Pelecanoides urinatrix | reverse complement strand
ACAGCCTTTCTGGAGCTGAAAAAATTAACAATACTATCCCTGAAGTCTAACAATTTAACTCATATTCCACCCAATTTGTCATCTACTTTAAAGGAATTGTATATTTATAATAATATGATTCAAGTGATTCAAGAACATGATTTAAGTGCCCTTTACAATCTAGAAATTCTTGATCTAAGTGGTAATTGCCCACGTTGCTATAATGCCCCATATCCTTGTATTCCCTGCCCCAAGAGCACAATTCAGATACATTCAAAGGCTTTTTATTCCTTGAAAAATTTAAGAATTTTGCGACTTCACAGTAACTCTCTTCAGAGCATACCCAGCAGCTGGTTTAAAAACATCAGGAATCTCAGAGAGCTTGACCTCTCCCAGAATTTCCTCTTAAAGGAGATTGGAGATGCTCAGTTTTTGAAGTTTCTCCCCAGCCTTATAGAGCTTGATTTGTCCTTTAATTTTGAACTGCAAATGTATTCTCCGTCCTTGAATCTGTCTAAGACATTTTCCTCCCTCTCTAACCTGGAAACCCTGAGGCTCAGGGGTTATGTCTTTAAAGAACTGAGAGAAGGAAATCTAGATCCATTGCTCAGTCTTAGAAATCTAACAGTGTTGGATCTTGGGACTAATTTTATTAAAGTTGCTAACCTGAGCGTGTTCGAAGATTTCCCAGCTCTTAAATTCATAGACCTCTCAGTGAATAAAATTTCTCCTTCTTCAGGTGAAGGCAACTTTTATGGGTTTTGCTCTAATCCTAGGATTTCAGCAGAGCAATACAACAGGCAAGTATTACAAGAGATGCATTATTTTAGGTATGATGAGTACGGGCGAAGTTGCAGGTCCAAAGACAAAGAGGCTGCTTCCTACCAATCTTCAGTTAAAGAAGATTGCCTGAAATACGGCAAAACTCTGGATTTAAGCAGAAACAACATATTTTTTGTTAGCCCCTCAGACTTCCGTGGTCTTAGTTCCCTCAGATGCCTCAACTTGTCAGGTAATGCAATAAGTCAAACTTTAAATGGAAGTGAATTCTATAAGTTGTCTGGATTGAAATATCTGGATTTTTCTGACAACAGGATTGACTTGCTATACTCAACTGCTTTCAAAGAGCTAAAACTTTTAGAAATTCTAGACCTGAGCAATAACAAACATTATTTTCTGGCAGAAGGTGTTACTCATGTGCTTAGTTTTATGAAAAATTTGGCCCATCTGAAGAAGCTGATGATGAATGAGAATGAGATTTCTACCTCTATTAACACAGGAATGGAAAGCCAGTCTCTTCAAATTTTAGAATTCAGAGGAAATCATTTAGATGTTTTATGGATGGATGGGAATTCTAGATACTTGTCATTTTTCAAGAATCTGACCAGCCTGGAACAACTGGATATTTCCTTCAACTCGCTCAGTTTTTTGCCTAATGGTGTTTTTGAAGCTATGCCTCCAGAACTCAAGATCCTCAACTTAACCAATAACAGGATAAAGAAATTCTTCTGGGGAAAGCTCCACCATCTGAAGAAACTAGTAACTCTGGACCTCAGCAATAACCTTTTGAGTACTGTTCCCCTAGAACTGTCCAATTGCTCTTCAACGCTGCAAAACCTCATGCTCCGAAACAATCAAATTCAAAGGCTAACCAAACATTTTCTCAGAGGTGCTTTTAAGTTGAAATACTTGGACCTCAGCTCAAACAAGATCCAAATAATTAAGAAATCTAGCTTCCCTGAAAATGTCATCAACAACCTGAGGATGCTGCTTTTGCATGGCAATCCTTTCAAGTGCAATTGTGATGCTGTGTGGTTTGTTTGGTGGATCAATCAGACTCAAGTGACCATTCCCCTTCTGGCCACAGACGTGACTTGTGCTGGCCCAGGGGCACATAAAGGAAAGAGTGTGGTTTTCTTGGATCTGTATACCTGTGAGCTGGACACTTCATATTTGATCCTGTATGCTCTGTCAGCCACAACTGTCCTAGGCTTTATGGTGTTCACAGTGACGAGCCATCTCTATTTCTGGGACGTGTGGTATAGTTACCATTACTGCACTGCCAAATTGAAGGGCTATCGGCGTTTATCTTTACCAGATGCTTGCTACGATGCATTTATTGCCTATGACAATGAAGATCCAGCTGTGAATGAATGGGTGCTGACAGAACTGGTCGAAAGGTTGGAAGATCAAAAAGCCAGACAGTTCAATTTATGCCTGGAAGAAAGGGACTGGCTCCCAGGGCAGCCAGTATTTGACAACCTTTCCCAGAGCATTCAGCTGAGCAAAAAGACCATATTTGTGCTCACCAACAAGTATATTAAAAGCGGCAGGTTCAAGACAACATTTTACATGGCCCACCAGCGGCTTCTGGATGAAAAAATGGATGTCATTATCTTGATATTTCTTGAGAAGGTTCTGCAGAAGTCCCGGTATGTCCAGCTGAGGAAGCGGCTGTGCAAAAGTTCTGTCCTGGAGTGGCCAACTAACCCTCGATCTCAGCCTTACTTCTGGCAGTGCCTGAAAAATGCAATAGCTACGAGCAATACCGTGGCTTACAACAAGCTACTCCAAGAAACGGTTTAGCTCTGCCCTTCCCTGTAAATATTGTTATGATTCACGGTGAGCAAAAGATCCTAAACTTCATTTGGAGAAACTGTTGAAGCATGGAGGATAAATGTAATTGTGATATTGTATCTCCAAATGACATGCACAATTAGTCCCAAAGCTGATAGTTCACTTGTTTTGCTATGACAAGATTGAACAGAAACTGTTGCCAGGACAGATGTTTAGCTGACCTTGCTTGGCATTGATTGCTGCACAGCAAGAGAAGATGCACTACCCACTGGAAATCTCTGGTTTAAAACAGAATCACTACTTCCAACTTTCAGTTCACTGGAGGCCTCCAGCGTCTCCTGTGGTTGGGTCAAGTGTGGATGAGACACTGGCTCAGCTTACTCTCGTACACAGACTGCTGGGAGGAGTTTGGCAGTGCCTAAAGTTGCTGCTGTTCAGATCACTGTTGGAGTAAATGTGATTTTATTAGAAAATTAGAGTTTCTGTATTTGGCGTGTTTATGAAAAGCAAGAAAAGTGTTTGCCGACACATTTGCCTCAGAAAATACCCTAAGCAAAACTCATGCTTCGATTTTAAGAGTCGGGAAAATGTAAGAATGATTGTCTTTTAATCTTGGGCTTACAGCTGCTGAGCCTACCACTTCTGTCTGAGTGGGCAACAGCCCTAATTGCTGGGGAAAGGAAGTTCTGGTGGGACGACTGTCAGGGGCTTGGGTGTGGTATGGGAGCTCTCCCACCGTTGCATTGTCAAAAAGCTCATAAATCTGAAGAGACTTTGAAGAACGTGTATGGGCTAAAATGGGAAGGTATGTGAGAAACAAATTCAGAGACTTTGCAGGTGTGGGTGAGAAGGAGTTACAAGAGAAAGGGAGTCCCTGTGCACGGAGCTGCTGCGTGGGAGCGAGGAGGGGGAGCAGCACAGCAGATAGGCTGAGGGAGAGGCACAAGGCAAATGGAGAAAATCAAGTAAAACAATGAAGAAGTGGGAAGAGACAAAGAAAGGAAGGTAAAAAGAAAAAAGAGAAAGTGGAAGAGGTAGAAAGAATGGAGGAAAAGACAGCTAAACTAGGGCATGACAGAAGTTAAGAAGCATTTACTGATAATTTCCAAGTAACCTCTTCACTTTGCCTTTCATCTGCCTCCTTGGCTGCTGGCTGAGCTGGCTCCTCCCTGAGGACTCAGGGCTCCTCTCCAGTGTTGCGCTGTCAGCTTTAGGAGCTCGCCTTCCCCGTTTCCATCCAGGTGCTGTGTTACAACCCTTTGTATATCAACTGGGATGGCGTTAGCAGGTCCAGCCAGGGTTGAGGCCTGAGGACATGCTAAAGTGACTGACTTGCCTCTGCCTGCCCAGACTTTCTCCAGTCACTCGAAGTGCAAAACGCGTAAGACCAACTCATACAGGAAAGCATCCATCCCACTGTTTCCTTAGCTGTGCTGTGGTGCTCCAGAGCAGCCTCAAGCCCTCCTTCACCTCCTTGTTCCCCAGGCAGGTCCCTCCCCCACAGCAGCTGCTGGGGCACCACTAAAAACCTGAGCTGGGAACGGGTCTGACTTGAGAGACATCCTGAAAAAGGGAAGAAACACTGCTCAGAAACATAAACACTTGGGTCTGTTCCCCGCTCCAGTTCACAGCACAGCCTCATCAAACACGTGACAGTATTTCACCTGAAGCCTTTTGTAATGGCAGCCTAAACCTCTGTGCATGGCATGGGGTGTGTGTGGGCTCCCTGCTTGCTGTGATGATCTCCGTTTCAGGAGAAGCAGTGTGGTCTCACCTTGCCGGGCGCTCCTGTCTGCAGCACAGTCTGGGCAGCTTCTCCCCTCTCTCTTAAAGCCCTTTTTCTTTTCTGGCAGCGAGTCTCGAGGACCGCTCTGGCAGACAAGGAACCGACACTCTTAACTGCTTTGAACCTGCTTATTTCAGCTGCCTCCTACATTTCCTCACCTACCTGTTCTGCCTGGTCCTTTCTTTAAATAGCCCCTTTTTGATCTAATTGTAGGCAACCACACAGACAAGAACACAAACACAAACGAGAAAACCAAGCTTTATATAATAATATTACAGATAACAAGGGTTTTTTTCCTCGCAATTTGTCACAGCATTTTTATTGATTAAGAACAGAAGTAGGAAAAAGAGGAGGGCCTGGTTGAAAAAATGGAAGTTTTATGGTTATATTTTAATAATGTATCTTTCTGATGGTTCTGTTTGCAAGCCTAAACAATCTGTATCCCTAAATATGATAACATGAGCTGTAAAATTACTGTCTTCAGAAAGTATTGCTTGAAACAGGAACTTCTGCTCCTCAGTTACTCCCACACCATCTCCCTCTGCCTCCCCACATTATTTCTACCTGGAGCAGATCCTCTTTCTCAGCCTAGTTGATTAGGGCCAGGGGCACAAGGTCACCTCACCTGGCCTTTCCGAGGTTGAGGGGAGAAGTATTTTCTCCTCTTCTATTGAGAAGCATCCAAAGGATGGGTATGGCGTGAATAGCAATGCGTATATATACAAAAGTCCGAACTTACGGTATGGCGAGGGGCTTATGCATGCTGCAGCGCAAGACTGCAGAGAGGCCAGGGATGCTGCACCAACACTTTTGTGAGTATCCAAGAGAGACAGTGAATGGTGCTGTGGTCTGCAGTGGGAAACACACGATCTGCCAGCATGGCACTGCCCATTGCCAGGGCCAGCGCTCTCGGCTAGCACCTGAGTCTCCCCGAGAAGAGCCCACAGCAGTTTTCATGTGACAAAACCCTTCTTGATACCTGCACCCTTGCCCTGCAAAAAACACAGCCAGAGGAATTATGAGAGGTCAAGGAAGACTGAAACAGCAAGTTTTCTTTTTTTAGCTAAAGAAGACAATTCCTGTCCCCCTCCTCACCCTGTTTCTGTGTCCTGTGACACCCCTGGGTAGTTACCATGCTTCAGGGAGGAGGTACCAGCCCAATTAGCTGAGGCAGGCCTACATCCTTCTCTCTGAATGCTTCAGGGTATGCTAGAAGGGAGCCTCATACTGTTCTGGACCACGTGTGTTTTGCAGACTGAAGATCACAGCTGTACTCATAGAACAACTGGGTTTGAGGTTTTTTTTTGGTCGTTTCATACATAGTAGCTAAGAGCATTTCATTGGTGAAGACAAGCTCAATCTAAGTCTTTCTTGAACAGGAAAAACAATTTGAATTTAGATTAGTCAGGTTTATAGCCAAGAAATGCCTTAAGGCATGCCCTCTATTCCTCCTGGAATCTTTTTTTATAATGGAGCACCACCAAAAAGTAGGAGTTATTTGACAGATTCAAACTAAGAATTTATTGCTTTAACTGTATGAGGATATTAACCTTGGAGCTTGCTTGCCTAGTTGATGTAGCAGTGTCTGAATTTACAAAACACTGAAGAGTCCTGAGGTTTCTATATCTCAGGGTTTCACAATTGTATAGCTTATGATCTGATGTGAGGTCAATGAGGAGGAGTTGGTAAGGTCATTCAGCTAACCTAAATGTAGACATCTACAGCTGCATTAGCAGGTCTATGTGTCATTCTCCCTTCAGAGGTGAGATGATAGAGACATCTTATGAATATCACTTATCTCATCCTAACGGAAAGGTTTAAGATGGGTCAAAGTACTTGCAAAGTAGGTTTTCTCTTCATTATCTGTAAAGAGTTCCCATGGTGACCAGCTCAGTTATAGGTGTCTGCACTGCTGATACTTTCAATTAGGCGAGGTGGCTGCTGCTCCAGGCTTACCTGTGCAGTCAGTGGCAAGTTGGTCTTGAATAACCGTGTCATGTGGACATCAAAATATCTGAAGTACTATAAACACCAACTGTGATGACCGAAGCTGTTCTTCATCAGTTACTGTTTGCTTACAGAAATTGTACCAGACAATGGCTAGGCTTGGTATGTAGTCTACGTGACTTGGAAAGAGCACACACGGAGTGGAAGAAGGAGAAAGAAGAGAAAGGAAGAGGAATATTGGCAAATTTATTGAATTTTTACATTTCTTGTGGAATTAGCAGAAAAATGTGCTGTTTACATTACAATCATTATTGTGGCACAAGAAAAATAATCAATGAAAACTGGCAAGAAACATCCTTACTTATAGCATAGGTTTAAATGAATATAAAATCCTCTTTTGTTTCTTTGATCTCCCTATTTTTAAGAACTGACATATGAGGAACTTGCAGATGTCTCCCTGTGAGAATANCCAGCCGAAACCAGGACAATTAGATTGCTTAGGCCCTTGTTGTGCAATAAAGTTGGGGTGCTATGTAGCAAACATGATATCCTGTAAAGGAACTTCATAACAGCATCTTTAAAAAAACTCTGTGAAGATCAGGAGCCCTTGGTCTGTAGTAGGTCACATTTTGGGGCAATAGGCCGTCCGAAACAATGACAATATTTTTTGTCTTCTGAATAACCCCTGCCTTTTCATTTTGTCAGTCTTGTTCTGAAAGTATCTGCATGTAGAAATAAGCTCTGTGATAGGCTGTTCATCAGGAAAAATCAGCCACAGGCCAAATTTCTCCATTTACTCTGAACAGGATATTCAGATCATTTAGGTTATAATTCTTCTCAGTTGCCTCTGGAGGAGCTTAACTTCATTGAGTATGTACAGAAGTTAGCCTCCTAATTTGGGAAGATAAGTTGTGTGTCTAAATGCAAAAGACACATCCGTTAATCCACCATTTTCTCCAGGAGTGTAAGTAGGAAAAATAAAGCACAGAGAGAAGTCAAATCATTTCTACTGTGTCTGTCTGCTGCTGCTGAAACTGAAAAGGGAATCTGGATATTCAACTTATACAAGCAACCTGCATGCATTCCTTGGAGCACTTAGAGGTTATTTATACATGGGATTATTTAATCAGAAACATAGCCAAAATTGAGAATCAAATGTATACCTGGTGAGAAATTCTTAATTTGGGTATGCAAAGTATGAAACAGTAGGAAGCCCTACTAAGTTGTCTAAAACTCGGGTGGATTTTTTTGTTTTGGTGGAAGAGCACCTTTGTTCAAGATATACAGCCCTGAGCCAAAGACGTGGTATCAGAATAGCCACTGATCTAAATCCATAGCCTTACCTCTCTGCACTTCGTTTTCCTTCCTTTATTGTTACCGAGATATACTGCTAATGGCAAAATTCTCAGGTAACCGAGCTTTTTGTTAAGGGAAACACTCACAAAATCAAAATTATCTTTGCCACTGCAAATTCAGAAGCATTTGCAGAAATAAAGTTTCAGTCTTTTTCTAGCAATGGCATTACTGAAGGACTGACAACAGATTTATATAATTATGGAATAGCTGGCAAGCTTGTAAAACAGAAGGTTCCCACTTTTGGTTTCTAAATCTTTCTCTGAATATTTTCTTTCATTTTACAAGACAACTTCCAGTCTCACTATCCTAGCTGCTGGGTTTATCTATATCATACTCTGCATAGTAACAGCTGCAACTCAGGTGTCATATATTTTATCAATATTTTATTAAGATTCCACAAGAGTGAGAGGTTCTGGAAGTACGCGTTGCTTAAAAACACACATGTCCAGTCTTGTCTTTTCCTACAGATGTAGTACTTTTCAGTTAAAGAGAGAAACTCTCAACGAGACCTTCTTTGTGAATATGTCTTCTTTTCCTGCCCTAATTTTTGTATGCTTTTGCTTTGCTAACTGAAGAACTCAATTGAAATCTGATTTTTAACTGACATCCCTCAGTGGCAAATTACTCTCAGTGTACAAGAACAAAGGAAAAATTCCTGAAACATAAAACAAGAGAGTTTTTACTTATATTCTTGTTTTCTTGTTTGCAGATGATTCTTCCCCATAATTTACCCAGAATATTTGAGATCCACAAATCTATATGGAAGAATTATATTCATACAAGATTATGCTCTTGAACATTGCAGCTGAATGCTGCATTCTGTTCACAGTAAAATCTCTTAACCTAATGACCTAATTACCTTGGACTATGACTTATCTTATTTTTAGTTCTAGTATTAACCTAGGAGAAACGCAATCACTAAGCTGTGCTCTTGTTTATCATCTATCCTGAA
The DNA here is from genome assembly GCA_013400755.1 of Pelecanoides urinatrix. NCBI lineage: Eukaryota > Metazoa > Chordata > Aves > Procellariiformes > Procellariidae > Pelecanoides > Pelecanoides urinatrix. The sequence goes on along the minus strand of VZTQ01007049.1, from coordinate 317,069 downwards.
CTCCCATTCATGATGCAAAAGCAAGAACTTCCAAAAAAAGAATTGTATTGAGTCTTGCTCCTTTGGAAAAACAAATCTCAAACCATCCCTGTGGTTTCTCACCTCACATATTCCTCTCAGATGTTCCACAGTGCCACCATGACAGAAGCTATTATGTCCTAAAACCCACCTCATGTAGCAGTGGCACCAGCTCATCAAAATCCCAGAGCTGGACTGTTCACCTTTGAAAGCCAACCGGAAATCTGGGCTGCTGCAAGAAGAGGAAGGAGAAGTGATGTATAGCCCATACTTAACTCCAGGAAACTTAGACACCAGTGTGGTGAAAAAAGGAAGTAGCAACTAGTGGCTTTGGCTTCCAGCCTTGTGATATCGCTGGAACCACATTTCCTGTTGTTTCACCCTGGATATCCCCTGTAATTCTACATGAGGCCCATTCTAGCATCTGTCATGGGAAAAGATGAAGCCCCTCATGTGGATGACCATCTTGGTTTTTGGTTTTGATGTGCACCTCAGTTGGGTCTGGAAAGCGAGAGAGGGAAGGGTGAGGGTGCTGCCAGTGGCTTGTAGGTAACAGCTCAGCAGTGGCTGGGAGAGGGACACGCTGCACTTTGAAGGATAACTCTAAGTTTTGTAAACATTGTGAAACATATCCCAGAGTAACTGATACACATAAAGAATAAGTTACGACATTACTTTAGTTGTGTAATACTTATCCTCCACCCTACACATCCTATTTTCTCACTTGTTCCAATTAAGAAAAGGAATAATGTTACAAGCGTGGGCAATGCTTTGTAAACACATCCTCAATGTCTGTAAGATACTTCTCAGTCACAGCTGTCACATGCATTTAAGGAGTAAATCAAAGACAACAGATTCCCTCTGCTCCTTCCCAGACTCTACTTCAGCTTCCCATGGCTGGCTGTGAATGAAACCCTGCTTTGAAGCGAGATCCAGTCATAGAAAGTGCCTGGCAGAAAAGCTAATCTTTTTTGGTTTTGAATTTCCTTGAGTGGGTACCTGTGGGTACGCATGGGATCTGAGGGGTGTTGTGCACCCTCTCCGGCTCTACCCCCAGCCCCAGAGCACCTGCCACAGGGGGGGCAGCTCTGCAGGTGACAGAGAAAGAGGAGCAACCACCTCTGCAAAAAGCAGCTGTGGTGGAGCTCAGCTTTGCAGCAGCTAAGACCTTCTGAGGCTCTGGCCTGTGATCAAAGACACTAATCCCAGGGCAGGTTTTTTTTTTTTATATATATCTGTATATATACACGTATATTCAAAAAACCTTCAGCTTAAAAAAAAGAAGAGTAATTTTTAATGTCATGGATCACAACAAGGATTCTTCAAACAACCCCAGTTTCATTTATTTTTGTCAACAGCATACCAAAATCAGTTAATAAAATCAGTTAAAAAATCAGTTAATAAAAAAGAAAGAATGTTTTACATACTGAAAGGAAAAAAAAACCTCAGGAAACAGAACTTTTAAGGCAAGCTAAATATATAACTAGCTCTAAAGAAAGAGGAACCTAAGAGCACAAAAGAAACATATTTTCTCAAAGTAGTATGCTATTCTCAGAAACAAAAAAATTAACCGACAGTCCGAGTCTGGCACTCTTCTCAAGTATTTTCTTATATTAGTAATTTTACATGGAATGAGTGACTTACTAATGTATATTGAAAAAACAGTAATTTCTCTTGGATAAGCCAGTTCTTCTTTTCAAAAAGAAAAAAGAAAAGCTCTCCTTTTCTAGTCTCTCATGGCAAGGCACTTCGAACTAGTGCGCGTGATACCACGAGTGGAGGAGCAGCAAGAGAGAAGGGCAGATGCTCTACTTGCCCCCTCTGTGGGCAGCTGGCCTGCATGACAAAATTAAGAGGGAGCAGCTCAGGGTACCCAAACCCAAATCCTGCCCCCAGCAGCTCCCCCCGGGAGAGGCCAGGCTGTCCCCAGGGAGTCCCAGGGGAGATATCTTCGTCCTGCAGGATCCTGCGCTGGGGGGCTAAAGAGGGGTAGTGTGAATGCCCTCACTTGCCAAACTCTCCAGTCTAGACTGTCCTTTCATGAGACAACGTGCTGCAGACTCCCAAGTACTCTCTAATGTTGTTTCATTGGGAAAAATAAAGTTCACAGTTTTGGCCACCAGACTCAAGCATTTTTTCATATCTGTCTACACAGATCTCCACCTAAATAAAAGTTGGACTAATCAGGATATCATGCAAAGAGCACTTAATACCTCATTGCCTTCTGAATTTCTTATGTTGTTTCCCTCTCATTTCCAAGTGTTCCTTTATGTGTCCTTAACTGTGACTTGTTGTGATTTTTTTTATACATTTATGCATAATGTGCAGGGGAAACAAATAGTCTAAAATTATATTAACTCCTGTTTATAAAGTCCTGATAACTAAAAGAATTCTGATAACTTATCTCTCCTTCTGTCCCTCTCCCTCTCTCTGTGTCTCGTCTCTCTCTCTCAATATGTTGTCAAGCCTACAGCAGAGCACACTAGCTGTTGTGCCTTAGTAATATGATGCAGTTATGGACAGAATTGGAAAATGTCTTGTAGCATAACTGAATGGAAAATGCACGTTGGCAGAATGAAACAATACAAACTGGAGCATGACTGGAATCTGAATTTGATATATTTCTTTTCTTGAGGAAGAGTATTGTTGAGACTAAGTTAGTTCTTAATGAATCCTCACATTCCTCTACCTGCTGATCACCACATGCCCACCCACCCATCAAGTGGACATAATGATTTTACTTCTTATTTTTCTTAACACTTGTTATTGATCTCCTCCCTTAATTCACTTTCACTTCCTGTTTAACAGGGGCTTTTTCTGCAGAGCAAACAAATTGACTCAACATTAATCTCAAATGTCTCTATTCTCTCTAGTCATTATGTTTTGTCCTCATTTTAGATGACAAAATATCTCATGCTAATTATTCAGTATGAGATATTTAATATGCATCCATATGCATTAAATGAAAGCATATCCAGGAAAACATCTTCATGTCATTTTACAATGATGCAGAATGTGTGATGCAGACACATTCCTTCATCTCACTGCAGTAAAACCACTGCATTCATTGCCAGCATCTGTTTGTCATTTCTACAAGTAAACAGTTACCTCCTTCAGCATAAATCCATCTTTTTTTGTTAATTATGAAACTGGTTTGGGTTATTTTTAATTTGTGTGATTGTGCATTACAGTGTTGTGTAGGAATAGCTATGCTAGAGAATTGCATTATGTTTCAGGTTTGTTGCTGCATGTGATCCAGCTGTTAATGTAAATAATTTTTGAACTATAAGTGTAGAGGACTTCATAACATTTTTCATCACTAAAGCTTTTCCTTCAAGCTAATTCTTGATTTACTGGAGAGGCTTTGAAGGCTTGCAATAGCTAATGCCAATACTTCCTACATGTTTTATTCATGTGAAGGTGTTTGCTTGCCCTCAAGTCAATGACCAGAGTGCCATCTAACTTCACCTGGGTCACGTTAATACAGACTATGAGCGCACAGCTTGGTCTGTACTACAGGATTAATACCTTGTTTTAGTATGTGAAAAGTAGCATCAGCAAGCTTCAAGTTTAAGTGAGGCCTGGGAGAACTAGAGAAACAGTGCATCCTAAAATCATGACATTTTGAGAGCATTGAAGAGATTTCTCAAGAGGATTTTAGCCATTTTGAGAACCTTCAGATTTTGATATTGGACTGAAATTAGCACGTTAAGCCCAAAGAATCTAACCAGTAGAGGCGTCCAGCCTTTGTATGGATTAAATGCAATTTTCTCAAGTTTAAAGAAGTTAAAGGAACTGCATCTTAATGGTAATGATTACTGAAAGCAGTACCCAGAGGCCTTCGCCTACTGTTACCCAGCTAAGGCTCATGTCCAGCAGCATCTTCTCCATTGCAACACCTTCTCAGCACCACAATCTTGAAGGAAATCGGTGGAGATTAGAATTGGTGCTTTAGTGATCCCTATGGAAAATCTTTTCCCATGGAATTTGGGGCTGTCCCACCCTCAACAACCTGACCATGTTGTCACTGTCCCACAGTAATGTGACCTGGGTGCCATCCTGCCTACCCGTACCTCTACAGCACCTTGACCTGAGTCATAGTGCCTCAATGATACTTTTCAATTTGAACCTTGCTCTGGAAACCCTCCTGTTCAAATGCATCCTTAACAAAGCAGACTTTAATTCCGACTCCCCAAAATAGCTTCTGTCTGCTTTCAGAAACTGCCAGAGCTGCGAGTGCATCCCTTTTGCACCTAATTTCTTCACGTGGGTGAAGAGTGTACAGAGTTCATCTGCTCTGGAGGAGCAGGATTTATCTTTCAATTACCAGAAGCAAATCTACTCACGGTATCAAAACCTTTCTCAACATTTATCATTTCTAAAATCATTGTAGTTAGAGGAAGTTATCATTGAAGTCATTATATGTTAAAGGGTGTTTTCAAAGAGCAAAGCAAAGCACACATAAACCTCTATTTACCCTTAAAAAGCTAAATGTCCTTGATCTTAGTCCAAACTTTACTAGAAAAGTTGACATGTCTGTCTTCAAGGAATTTAATAACCTCACAGACCTATCCCTGAAAGAAAATAAAATGTTCCTACAAACAATGGAAACTGTATTTTTCTTAAATATATGAGAAAAAAGGCAACTTGAGAGATTACCTTTACAGCTGGAAGTAGAAAACCAAGTCACACACATCACTAACATGTTCTGATAGTGAAAAAGAGCAAATGTACTATTGAGAAGATTAGCATTGTAAATCATATCATAAAGTCTTGAATTTGGGTCTAAAAAATATTTTCTTCATTTGTGCAAATCAGTTTAAAGATCATAAGGATACAGCTTGTTTGAATTTGTCTTCAAATGTCCTTAGTGAGGCTTTCAATGACACTAAATTAATCTTTTCACGTAATCTGTAATATTTACATACCTCTTAACAAATTGGATTTCATCAGTTATGTTGCATTTAAAAAAATATATAACCTTGAGGTATTAGACTTCAGCTATTACAAACAATATTTTTTGGTGGCATGTTTGGAACAGAACCCCCTATTTATTGAAAACATTCCTGAAGTAAAGATTTTAAATTGAAACTTGAATGAGATTTCTCCATCAGTAGCATCTGAACTAAGAAGTTCTTCCCTTCAAAAATTAGGCTTCAGGGAGAACTATCCCGTTATTGTATGCGTTTAAGCATCTCAACTATCTGACACATTTTAATTTTTCTTATAATGGACTTTTATATATCCCTCTGATGGCATTTGAAAATCTGCCAAGGATCTTAAGTGAACTGTATCTCAATAACAACTAAGCACACACTCTCATCTGGGAAAAACTAAGCTACTTTAAATCCATGAAGCGGCTTGATTTAAGTCAGAACCGATTACAGATGGCTACACGGTTAAAGACTACTATACAATTACATACAGCTGCTTCACACTCTGATTCTGAGACTGTCCTGGTTTCGGCTGGGATGGAGTTGATTGGCCCAGCTGGCCAATGGGGTATTCCATACCATATGACATCATGCTCAGCATATAAGGCTGGGCGAAGAAGAAGGAGGGGGGGATGTTCGGAGTGATGGCGTTTGTCTTCCCAAGTAACCGTTACGCATGATGGAGCCCTGCTTTCCTGGAG